>JAQGAZ010001796.1:0-24360 GCA_034692225.1 Polydesmus complanatus | reverse complement strand
AATCCGTTCTGCTGGTCTAGTGCCTATGCATGAATTTCATTATTACAAGCGAAGATAGTCAGCCTTATCAGCGAATGAATGTGCTCTCAAGTTAAGGACTTGTGATGACTCTACTCCTCCAACCACCACTTGCTTCACACTCTGGAGATAGTGAAATTTCAATTATGAAGAGGTGATTTATTCCGCAAGTTTTTTAGTTTCATTGATACAGTTAAATTATAATTTCTGCCATAGTAGCTATTTTTGCTGGTATACCTGTACTGTACTGCAGATGACTACGGTTAACTGAATAATATTATTGAAAAAGTGAACTGGAAAAATCTCGTATCTTGTTGATAAGTAGGCTTACATGTTATGGAAATTATTATTTAAAAAAAAACAATTTCACAACTTTTCAAAAATAACTTTTCTAATTTAAATGACTAAAGCAAACCAAAGAAAGGGTACTTTTTTAATTAAAAGAAAAAAAAACTAGTATTCTTTCTTAAAACATTTCTCAGACTTTTGACCATGAACTAAAATGCAGGATAGAAGTTATACAATAATTCTTCTAATCTTTTCAATTGTTTTGTTAAAGTTTATTCGCTAAATAAAAAATATCGCAATTAACAGGAACATGGCAAATCCCACAAAAGTTAGCATTGTTTTTTTTTTTTAAATTTAAAGTTCATTGACTTATTACAAACATATCGAAAGAAACGTAGTGATTATTGATTTGTGAGATTACACTGATTCATCTTCGGATTTAACGAATTCGTTTTTATGTTTGGTAAAGGATTTGTGAACATCTTTGTATTTAATCGATGCTTTAGACCATTAAGATTCAATGAATTTGTTGTGATGTTTGGTAAAGGGAGCCTCGTTAGATTATTCGAATTTGTTGGAATGTTCGGTAATAAAATTGTGGAAAGCTTTGAATTCATTAGCTGCTTTAGATTTAATGACTGCGTTGAAATAATTGGATCCGTTGTCTTGTTCAAAGTGGTGACGACCTTGTTGAGAACATCTAAAGTATTGAGGTCATCTTATTCTAAAAAGAGTTTTGCACATAGTTTCAAGAAAAGGTTAATAGACAAACCGGACTTACCGTTAACTGCTCTCTTTTTTGATTGGCTATCACTTGATTCTTTAAAGTAACTAATACAAAAAATAATATAATAATTTTAGCAAAACGTACTAAAATAAGTAGGCCTATCGTCAAAAATTTAATAGCATTTGTTGCATTTTAACTTGTTATTACGAGTAACACAGTTTTTTTGAAATAATTACACGTTAATTTTGCAAATACAGTAAACGTAAATAATCATTTTACAATTTTAAATTTTTAAGAGTTTTATTTGTTGCAATCCCATGAAACAGGTTTTGATCGATGTAACTAGTTTCATATTTTGGGGTAAACGCAAAAAGTTGGTTTGCTGGATCTCGATCCACATTCAGTCAAATTTGTTTTCACTAAACCCCCTTCGCCAGTAAAATTAAATTTTTTTAAAAAACAAGCAAAAATTATTTTGTTTTTTTTGAAATATGTGGCAGTAACGAGCTAGCATAATTGCGCTAAAATTATAGTTTGTAATTTCGTGGAAGAATATAAAATTATTATTGATAAAAATCAGTTTGCTGCCAAGAATTTTAATCCGAAGATATTTAATTAGCCGAATTGATTCTAAAAAAAAATCTGATTCACGATAGATGTACATTGTATTACGGTTACGTGACTAAATCTTTTTACTTGATTTTTTGCCTTTTGGAATGGTTTTCTTGGTTTTTTACTGGTTCGAGTCCATACTTGACGAAACGTAGAACGCAATTCGAATCGAATTTTCCGCGGCAATCGTGATCCCAGCAGTTTATATAACCCTTATCTTTCGCTACGTACGCTACCAAAAATATTACATTTAAAAAAAAATTATTATTATTTTTATAAGACATAGGCTATTATTATTAATATTACCTTCGAATCCGCGGAGCATTTGATAGAAGCAAGGACCGCAGTAGAAATGATTGCTGCAATCCCCTTGACACATCGCGTACTCTCCGTTGAAAAGCGAAATATTTTTGAAACACTTATTACATTGGTCTTTACTTTTTGAGTCTGGCTTTAGCATCGATTTCTTCATTTTTAGATATTATCCAATAATGTACTAATTTATTAAAATACTACAAGTTTTGGTTTTACCATAGAAGGGGGTAAACATTCAAGTACAGTATACTGTAGGCTATGTGTTGAAGTTCTCGTCCAGTACGTCGTATATACAGTATAGTGAAGACAAAGAGTCCAAGAATTTGACTTTTTGACCGACCTTATCACGCGATACTGTACCAAGTAGGGCTTTTGGGACTTGGTCTTTGCAATAGTTCTACTGTGAATGTTTTTTTTGTTTTAAAGCAAATTAGCAGTTGGTCTATCCTTTCACTAATTGGAGGGCTTGCAGCAGAAAGAACGGGATATTTCTATTTTTAGCTTTTTGAGTTAAAGAGTGTATTCTATTAGATAAAGGTTTTCTATGTAGTGGTGCAAAATTTATAAAGCTGTGGATTGCAATGGAATTTTAATTTTTATGTTCTTCTACAAAACTCAACATCGTACTTTACAGTACTTTTATGCATAAGGTATGTAACTGTTAAATGATAACGGTTTTAACAGAAGAACATAATGCGTAGAGTTAAAAATTTTTAAATCAATTTTTAAATTGAAAAATTGAATTTAATAATGATTTTTTTTTTTAAAGAAAAAAAATTTAATTACCGTATAAAAATAGACTTAACTTCGGAAAATGGAAATGAAATCTCATTTGATTATGTGCGTATTGATTTTGTTGCTATTTTACCCAACGTTAAAAATTACTGTTAAGTTGTAATTAATTTACTATGAATGCGGATAGAGAATGTCTGTAAATTACCAAAAACATTTTATTTTAAATTTTATACGAGTATTATTGGTATTTATTATATCACGATTCTAGTAATTACTAAGAAAAATAATAAAACTTTTAATTGATTTTTTTTTTTTTTGATAGAGGTTTATATATTAATATTTAAAACGAGGTATATATTACATATTATACTGTATAAACATAAGATTTTATGTTGCCTTTTAGAGGTAAACAGTTTTATAATTAAGAATAGAAGAAAGAAGGGGAAAATAAACGTCGTTGGTTTGAGCTGACGCTAATATCGGTAACAAGGTCCTTCACGGTCGAATTTAATCCCTTCAGAATAATTGAAGCAATGTTAAGTTAACGCTCATAAAATTCGATAATAGTTAATGATCTCACATGGTCGATCGACAGTTTCGCATTGCAATTCGCCGAAATTTTTGTAAGTTATCCCGTTGTTTCCACAAACCGGCGTGATATCCTCCGAAACCGGACACGGCGCGGCGGTAGTAGTATCTGTTTGATTAGTTAATACAATATACAGGGTGTTCCATTTATAATGTACAATTTTTTAACAAAAATTACTAAGCGATAATTTTTATTGCATTTTACATGCGCGGTAGTAGCTTCTACTAGTTTTATTAAAAAATTAGTTTAAACTGAAATAATGTCCAGCTTAAAAATTTGTGATCAAGGAAATAATTTGATTAAAAAACTAAATTTTAAAATAAAATTATTTATTAAATTAAAAAGCTGCACGTTTATCAAGTGACGTAAAATGAAAATTTTAATAAGTTTAATTAACTCAAATAACGCAATTACAATACATTTACAGTGTTACATTAAAAGACACTAAATTTATTCAAGAAACACTTAAATTTATTAAACTATAAAATAAATGCACTGTCTGACCTTATAAATGAAACATTCGTCATAGGAATAAATATATTAATTATTTTTCCTTTAAAAAAAAATATATGACGCACCTATTCTCCTTCTTCGATAAATGCTTTTCCCTGTGCAGGTACCGAGGAACACCAAAAACAGGAGCAAATAGATTTTCATGAATTTTCCACTCATTTTTATAATTAATTCAGGAAAAACAAATAATAATTTTCAGAGTGCCGGTAGTAATAATTTTACGGTAAATGATTATCTGTGAAACTACGTGTTGAAATTGAATGAAAAAGTGCGTCGCAGGCTGGATATTAAAAGTCCGAACTTTTTTTTAAAGGAAACGAAGTTTAGACCACTATTTTAAGGTGCCAGTAATCGATACTTGATTATAAGAGAAAAGTGTTTACCACAATATTTCTTGGCAATCTCGTTTCTAGTTGGTTGGTTGCAGAGTACAATTACGTCATGTCGATCTTTAAAATTCGCCTTGAAATTTTAACATTGATATTGATAATCCATGATTATTGAAAAATAATATACCGTATATATAATTATATATTTTTTTTTCTGTAGCAAAATGATTTATCAAAGAACAGATGAATCAAACTCATACCGGTATTAATATAGGGTTATGCTAACTTTCCATTTGAACTGGAAAACAATTCTTACCAAATTTGCATACATAATCACAAAACCATTTAAAAAAAAGTAATAATTAGCCTAGAAAAATGCGAAATTCTCAGTCCAAAAAATTATATTGTTAGTTAAGTCTGTGAAGAAATTTAATAATGGTTGAAATAATTGAATATTGGTTAATCGTTTTAAAGCAAATAAATATCAGTGCAAGGTTAATTTAACGATAATTTTTTTTTATTTTGATAAGCTTTCTCAATATAACGAAATGTTTCACAATAATTTTTGCTCGTTAAACGGTTGTTTATCAATTTTTGAAAATTTAATTTGTGCCAAAATGAATCAAGGAAATAAAATTATACATTCAATAAGCCATTTAAAACGTGACATAACTGTTTAGCTATCATTAATTATAATTTTCCAACAATTTGTCCTTAATTAACCGACGTTTAATTAGCAAGAAAATAAAATTAATACAAAAGTTTATTTTTTCAACAGTATACAGTACATGTACTGTATTTTTTTGGAAGCTCTTTCGCAACTCGTATTATGTTAACAGGAAATAAGTCTTTGGCAAAATACAGTATACGAGTATATTTAACGTCCTAAATTAAATTTCATTTTAAGTTATGCTATCAATTACTGTATTTTTCTGCGTATGATTGAACATGTTTTAGATTTAGTTTGGAAATTAAGATTGAAAGTTTTGTGGTGAGGCGTAAACTAATGTTTGGCGCATACTCCGTTGTGAGCGTATTTAATCCCTAAATAAATTTTGTTATTAATTAAAAATTTTATTAATTAAAGGTGCTGAATTTTCACACTTACATGGTCTCACTTTGCTATCGCAATTCAGCTCCCATTTGTTGCTGTAAGTTTTACCATTATTCCCGCACACTGGAGCGAAAATTAGAGGAACCGCACACGGTGTAAATGTGGTCGTTGCTAATCATTAATATTAATAATAATAAATAATTATTAATAAAATCCTCTTAATATTATCAAAAAAAAAAATAAATAATCTTACTAGTTTTTCTTTTTCTTTGAGCTATGGAAAGGCTCAAAATCATTAATAAGAGCAGCAACAAACAAATCTTCGACATTTTTTCTTTCTCGCTTTTTTTTTTAATACCAGATTCTTCTCTTTCGAGTTATAATTTTGAGAAAAATAGGTTAACTCTTGCTTAAATAGCCGACAGAAAAAAAAAAATATCGATACCGGAAAAAATAAAAATCGGAAATTAACTTTTAATTAGTCCTTGACTTAATTCTAAGTATCGAAATGGAAAGTTCCTGCGGAGAAAAAAGGAACTTAAAAAAAAGAAGGAATTGTTTATTTGGGTTATTTAGCAAAAGTCGAATTAAAAAATACTGTTGACTTCCATCTTTGAGGCTTGGTGGGAACAAAGTTTCCAAAATGTGAATGTACAGTAGTTTCATTGATTAAAGACGGTTTCAAAAACCTGTTTTGTTGCCACCAACGCTTTAACTTGAAATTTAATTTAAAATCTAGATTCATAAATCTTGCATCTCCATAATACAGTACCAGTATTACGAAATAAGAGTTTTACTTATGAGGAAATTACTCGTTTAAATTTTTAATTTTGTTTTGTTCATCAATACAGTAAATCGAAATTTAGTTGCTAAATCTAGTTTAATAAAATGGGTAGTATCGAAAAATTAGAAACGCGATTGTTTTTTGGTTGAGTAACGATTTACTTAAACAGCATCCAATCGATATTTACGAGTGGTCCGTTGAATGCAGTATCGAAAGTGACGTAGAGATTGTGTACTCCTTTGGGCGACGTCGGTATAAAGCTGTTTATAATAAAGAATTCGCAAGGCCCGAGTGTACTTCGAATGGGTATTGTAGCGAAGGGAGTGTTATTGGGGCTGTTCAGCCGCAGTTGAATGTTACCGGTAGTGTCCAAACCTACGCCACTGGCCACTCGCAGTTCCACCATTCGAGGTCCTACGCCAAAGTCCACTTTGTAATAACCGATGACGGCGTCCTTAGTCTTGGGCGTGACGTAAGAGCGACGGACGTTGGGGTTATTGGGGTCCGGGCACGAATTTCGACTGTCAATCTTTTGCTCGAAATTGAAATGCTCCGCTTCCAATCGCTCGTTGAGATTGATGGAATGACGATGGCCGTCCGCGTAAACGCCGTGCTTGTGTTTGGCTTCGAACGACGCGTTCATGTGCTTAACTTCCACTTGTAGTCGAATCATTGCTTGTCGGTTTTCGTTGACCATGATTTCGGTGAACACGTCGTTTTCTTTCAACTCGTTCACGTTTTCGCTCAGTTGTTTCACCTCTTCGTTTAGCTTGGTTTGAACGCTGTTCACCAGAGGGAACTTTTCTTCGTACACCTTTCAAATAGATTATTAAAATAATTAAGTACGGTAGTGGTATTAATTATAATAAACCTGTTAACGCGCAAGTTTTAAATTTTTATTACTATCTTCAAAGCAATAAACAGCTTATAATTGCTGCAAGACTTTGAATTGTTACATTTTTTAAGGAATTAATAAAGCAAACAAAAATAGAATTTTGTGGATTTAATTAGAGGTCTCTAAAACTGAAATCGTAATTTATTTACCTTTAATTGATGTAATTCTCCTTTCAACTGTTTTAATTCCTCTTGCAAAATCTTCATTTTTTCATTTAGTTCTACATAATTGCTAAATACAAGTACATAGAGATAGGTGATTTACAAGTGTCTATGAAGTACCATAACATATTATTATTACCTCATATTGTCGTTTTCGATTACATGATATTCCTTGATTAGAACAAAAGAAAAATAAATAGGTATCAAAAAATGTTAACCTTGTATTAATAACATGATGCCTAGTTGTTTGAACGACTTTTCAGCTCGAGCTGTGTGTTATATTTAATACTAGCTGCTGCTTTGCTTACTGCTGAAACGTTATAAATTCAGCAGGTGGTGTATTACCCAGGATAGATAATCTCGTCCTGAGAATTATAAATGTAGTTGAATGGCAGTTTAGCTCGATTTTCCCACTGAAAGGTCGTCCACACAATCAGGCATTAATTTATTATGAATGTTTACATTAGTCTCGTGGTTTACGTAAGAAGACACGAGAATAAACAGAAAACTTATGAAAAACAAGCTGCAATTGATTTTTAAACTAAAAAAAAAAAAAATTAAATTTTAAATTTATTAGTTTACATTGTGTGGCATAAAAGTGATGAGACTGATTTACTTATAATAGCTTTGTATTTATTACAAAGGTTTAAATTAATACTGGCACCTCCCAAGCACCTCTCCTAATCTTAATAACGGTTCTGGAATTTTAAATGTGGAATCTCGTACATGTGGTCAGTTACAAATTTGTCAAAGTGGTCTATATAGTAGTGACAAAAATATAAAATTTTAAGTTTTTTGAGTTTTTAAGCCAAAATGATCCTAGACTAGTATTTGAGCTTTTTTTGATGCCTCAATTGAAAATCCACTTGAAAGATTTGGAAGTGTGGGCACCATTCAAAAGTTGTGACCCACGCACATGATTCTACTTCTAAGGTTCCAGAACTGCGGCTATGAGTAGAGGTCTGGAGAGGGATTTCCTTTTGTGAGTAGCCTCTCACCATTGATTTGATTTGCACAATAAATTCAAATTTCTTATTAAAACAGTGTCACTACTTTTTATGCCACACCATGTATATAAAAATTAAATTCAAATTTAATAACAACGTAATAATTACTTTAACTCACTTCATGATTATTTATAACTAGAGGTGGTTTTTTTCAACGAATTTTTGCGTCCAGTTTTTGCGGCTCGGTCATTTGAAATGTAATAATATATTTTTAATACAAAAAATTATTATAAAGTTTTATTTCTTTATCTTATCAGAGAGAAATTGAATAGTCTTCAAATAGTTTGACCTCTGTATCGAAAGAACAACATTCGATACTTGAATAGCGAATTTCGAGCTGGAGTGTAACTTAATACGCATATGACATTGTAAATTTATTTAATCGTTGATCATTAAAAAAAAGTACCGGTATATTTTTTTATGAAGCCCATTAATTTCCAATAGCGATAAAATTTTTATTATTCACAATCAAAAATTTGGTTGGCAAATCCATTACAATTTAATTTAAAATAGTGTCTTGTGATAAAACATTTAATGTAATTATTTGATGTACCGCGGTTTAAATTTAAATACAGTATACTGTAGTTTTAAACTTGTCAGACTAGTATAAGGCGAACCCTGTATAAAACGGAAACCTGAATCAACGAATATAAAAGTTTGGGTAACGTAGAGTCGAAATACTGTAGCTCTAAAGCTGAAAAACTGTCTAACGCAATCAACTATCAATCAATAATTATGAGTAATGGCTTTATATTAATAATTCAAAGAAAGGATTAAATCATAATACTTTATTGTAATAATAATGCAAGATCCTATACGTTTACATCGATATCACTTAGTCATTGCAACTGATTAATATTACCCGTACGTTGCTCACCTTTACCTTGTTCACTTACTGGTGTGATGCAACACTCAATAACTAAGTTAACACTGAGGTTAACAAAATTCTGCGGTCATTAATTTTGTTTTAATTAAAAAAAAAAAATGTGCTTAAGTCATCCGTCTCATACGCACTCAGCTAATGTAAATAACATCTTGGGGGAAGAAATGTCACTTTGTTGTCAATTATCAATGTTTCTATCTATTTTTTTTTTTTTTTTTTAAAGTTACCGGTATTTATTTTACTACATTCTTGAAATACCGTTTAAAAACGACAAAAACATTTAATTAAAAAATCACGATGGGATAATACTCGTAATTGTATTAAGAAAAGCAAACTTTTAAAAATGAGAAAAGTTTATTCAAAATTGCAATACACTCATACACTGTACTTCGATATACGGCCTAGATCGGTTCCAGGAAAGTAGGCCGTAATGCGAAAAGACCGTATATCGAATTATTTATTTTATACTATTAAGAGAGGTCCCCCGTAGACGTACAGTCACACAGCGTGCGCATTCCTTTTTAAATACGCACTTTTGATCGAAAAATGTTCGGTTTTTTAAATTTTTTTTTCAAATTTCTTGGCCGTATATCGAAAATTCAGTGCCGTAAATCGAAAATCAGTCTTAATTAACGAAGGCTGTTATAGCGAAAAGCTCTACGTCGAAGTATGAGTGTATTATTATTTTGTGTTTCATCTTCAATTTCATTAGAGAAATACCGTACAACCAATAAATTTTAATTTTCATAATTTGTTTAATATCTTTTATTCAATTTTTTTAAATAACTAAAAAAAAATGATTTTCTATATAAATTGGTGTAAAATTGGAAATTAAGTTGGATTAATTTTTATAGCAAGCTGAAATTGATCAAAATTATCTCTACAATTGCGGTAGAAATTATTATTACTGTAGAAAAAAAAAAACAAGATTTGTTTTAATGATAAACAAGCTTTGAGCAGCTACTCAAACTTGAAAAATAGGCAATACGTGATTAAAAGCTTGTATAAAAGCGAACAGAAATGAGTAACGTTTGAGGAATTACCCTTTGTAAGTAAACAAAATTTTCAAGTAAATACAGTGTACATGACGAAAAAATAAGAAACTTTTTTTTAAAAAAATTAAGTACATAACCATTAAAAAAATAAGGAAAATGTTAAATTGTTTAAAGTGATAATGAGGAAATTAAGGTTGTTTTCAAAATTATTATGAACAAATTTGTTACAAACACCGTCGATAATCATGGCTTAGGCAAATAAAACAGCTGCGTAGTACTCGCGTTTATGAGGAGATGTACTCGTATGAGTTTCCAAACAGAAAAAAATAGAAATACTGTATTTGTAAATTTGTAAAAATATAAAAAATTTAATGCCAACACAATAATAATGATCTAAATTACAAAATTAATTTCAAATTGAAGGACTTGCAGTAATAAACAGATTGAGAAACAATTTTATCGACTGACAAGGACAAGGACAGTGACAAGGAAAATTCTAAAAGTTAGAGATAAAAATGTTAGTTTAATTGCTTTTGCAGTTGAAGTTTTGGGTGGTATTACTAAGTCATCTGCACAATAATAATTTTGTATTTACTGCGTGTATTAGTCTCATAAAAGAGCAATTTAAACTTCCATTTTGTGCAAAAACAAAATTTAAATGTTTGCCCTGCTAATATACAAAATTGATATTTTTACGTGCAATTTTCACTCATGTTAATGCATGGAAATTAAATAATAAAAAAACAAATTTAGCTTACTTTGAAAATGATCTCTTAGTTTGCCCAAATTTAGAAAAATAATGTTACCTGCTTACTTCAGCAAGCCCTTCAATTTTTATTCAGTTTCGAAGAATAAGCACAACTTTCGCTTTTTTATTTAAATTTTTTTTTTTTTATGCAAATCATTTTCCTTGGTAAAAATAAAACCGACAAAAACAAACAACCGATTCATGGTAAATTGTTATTCATATTCATCGGTTTAATGTTAATCCGAAGTGAATGACTTTCTCACGGGCGGATGACGATGGGACCCCTGACCCCTCCTTTGCACGGTCCCCTTTTCACTATCACTAAACCTACAAAATAATAATAATAGCAAAAAATAAAGCTTTAAACCGTATTTATTTTGAGTCGGGCTAAGTAAGTAAACATTACCTGGATTTTCGTCTTTAGCGCATTGGAACAAATCGCTATTGGCGTAGGTGACTCCGTTGCTGGCGCACACCGGAGCGAAATGTTTCCGGGCCGGACACGGACGATTGACCGGGAACGACCTACATTCTGCGCCAAAAATTAATCCCATTAGCAGACGTTTTGCTTAATATAATAATTTTAATTCTTAATACCCGCAGTAAGCCACACGAGGCAAAGAGCAGAGAGAAACAATAAAATCTTCATCTTTTGACGAGAATTCAAAAATAAAATGAAAGTCACTTTTTATTAATTAACAATTATTATTATTTCGATTTTAGACGAGATATTAATCTTCAAGGTAAACTTCCTTTTTTTTTGTTGCAATAATGGAAAAATAAAGCGAATGATTTGAGTCTCTCCTTATATACTACTTTCTCTCCCTCTCTTGATACACTTTTTTTTAAATAGGTGTTTTCAGGATTAAATAACGAAATATTTTTCTGAGAAATCGGAAAATATTTAATTTAAAAATAAAACTTACGAAAGGATGTGTTATTAATAAGTCAGGAAAAAATATTTAGCGGATGTTTTAATCTGAATTACGTAAAAAGTACTCGCGAAAATGAAGGCAGAAAAAACAATTAGTAACTTTTAAGCTTATTATTATTTTTTTAATTGTATGACGTTGTTTGTAGAGAAAATGAATAGCTCGAAGCTAATGGAATTGTACCGTAAAAATTCGGATTAAAATTAAGCATGGTTTAAACTAGATATTTATTATTCTGTAATTTGAGCACGCGCATATACACGGTGTAGCGAAAAGAGCAAGATATAAATTATTATGTAATTGAGACTAAAATAATTATTTTAATTTATAATTCTATACCAATAATAGTAGTTAATTTTTGATAATTTTATGAGATGTTATTGTTAAAGATTGAGGTCACGGTGACGTATGAAGATGCAAGGCACAAATTTAATGGGATTTTGTTGAGGTTTTTTTTTTTGGTGCACCATGTATACTGTGTAATTGTGTTTTTTTTTTAAAATGATGCAACAATAGATAAAAATCAAATTACCTAAATTGAATTTCAATTACCGGTAAATGTTAAGCTTAAATTTTAAATTCACGTGAAATGGACAGCATTAAAACCTTAAAAGATTAAAAAAAAAAAAAAACAGCCAAAAAACGATAACAATTACCGGTATCAGAAATAATGTTTAACATAATTATATTGAGCAATTGCTAGTAACCTTGTTAGGTAATTTTAGAACAAAATGTAATGCCAGCTTTCATCTTATTTAATTTTACAACACAGAAAATGTTTTATGCGTTTTCTACTATAATTAATTTAATTTTTTTTTTAAATTTAACTAAAAAAATTTGAATTTAATTTATTTTTTAGTCAAACTTTTATTAATACAGTACACTGTATTAGCAAACAATTTGCAAAATAATTTTGTATTTGCTGCATTTATTAACACCATAAGAAAGCATTTTTCAACCCTCATTTGGTTAAAAAAAAAAAAAAAATTTACATGCTCATGCATCTAGGGAAATAAGTGAGGAGAATCAATTTATCTCAAGTTGAAAAATGATCTCTTAAAACGTATTTTTTAATGGGTCAAAATTAGCATAAAAAAAAAAAAAAATCCGCTTATCGCTGCAAGCTTTTCAAGTGGGTTTCAATCCACTTGGGTGGTTAAGTTTGGATGAGCAACGCTGTATTTGCATAAGAACATAACTCGTCGAATTATACCTATGTCATTGACGTTGCCAAATCTAAGAATAATGACGAGCAATAAGGAAAATTCCTCTAACGTTTTTATTAAGCTTGTTAATACCAGGTACTTGAGATACTCTGTACTTGAAACTACAGGTATCAAAACAAACAGTTCCGCAAATAGAAATACTGTGCAATGACTTTTTTTTTAATGTAAAATTTACATTATAAAATCAAACAAAAAAGTTTTAAGGAAATCATTCTTTTATTTGAATTTTTACAGTTTATTTAAAGTTCAATTCACTTTCCATTAAAAAAGAATTTTAAATGTTTCTCCCCCCTCTTCTACTGGTACTTCAATTTCAAATATTTTTTTATATTAATCAATTTCTGATCAATAATAATAATGAAGAAACTGTTAAGATTAGAAAATAAAAACAAGAAAGTTCATAAACTGAGGTAAAAAAAAAAAAATTGTTCAACTTTTAAAAGCAACAATATTAGTGATCAATACCCTGCTAATTTCGTATTAAAAAAAATATCAATTAATTACAAAATCAAACAGTAGATACAATGTCGAATTAAGCTTTCTGGGGGCTTTAACCAAAAATATTATTTGTGCTCCCAAGTAACAAAAATGAAGACCGTTAAATAGATTGCTGTATTCCCAGATGATTCGTAGTTTTATAAATAACTCACTAATTCCTTTTTTGATTAATTCCACAAAAATATAATACTCTTTTAACAAACTTTGCTTATTGCCTAACATTCACATACCGTACGATTTTGCCTATAGCATGACGCCAAACAAATTGTTGTCGCACGTGTATATTGTCATACACTTGACGCACGAGTGACGAGATATAATAACGACCAGCTATAAATAATTATTAGCGCTAAAGCTTTCAAATTGAACACACCCACAGGCAATTAACAACGAATTAACAATTTTGATAATCAACTGTTCATAATTAATTCTTTTCATTTTAATATTTAATTACAGCTACATGGCTTGGGTGCTTCTAATTACTCGTATCGCAGCTAAGCAGGATTCACACGCATATTTTACTCTCCTAATTAAGTACCGTAAGCATTGAATTTATAGCTACGAATGACGTAAAATTTGGTAAATTTGCGTGTGATAAAAGTTCCAAATAAGTGTAGAATTTTGTAAATTTGTTCGCACGAAAATGACGAAGTAAAGTACGCGAGCCCGTCGATTGTCAACACGTATAGTACACTCGCTGCAGTTCAGTCAGCGTCCTCTGCGAACCACATTTAAGGACATTTAAAAATAGAAGATCGATGGGCCATAAAAATAGTTTGATTTTGATAGACTGTTTATCTCTGTTCAAACAAAACGCTATTTCTATCGACGTAACGCGAACGTACAAGGCAGTACTTAGCACGTTCGTTTTTTCACAAACTTGCAGAATCTTTAGCGATCAACAAGTTCGTCGAATGGAACGTAGGAGGAGACACCTTCGACTTTTTTTTTTCTACATCAACAATGACAAACTAAATAAAGGAAAATACCCAAATGTGCTGGTTTACTGAGAAAAAATACACCTTTAAGGTGATTAATTTTTATGTGTATGTATTATTAACATCCGCTAAAGCAACAATCACTGAATAAATTGGATCGCCACTAGGTGGCGCCGGAGAATAGTTCACTCTCAACATGGTTCTTGAGTTTTTCGAGATTTTAGGAGAAAAATCTTGTGCAGCGGCTGTTTAAATATTGTGAAATTGTTCGTGAGTGTCTCAAGGATAATTCGCGATATGGATGAACATTTTTGGACGCTGGATAATGAAATGGACCATGATTGAAGTTTGGCAAGGGTTAAGTGTCGTTGGAGTCTACGAGGGAGGCGTGGCTTGCAGGGAGAAAACATGGCGGAAAAAGAGCAAGGAATCTGTAAAGGAGAAGAAGCAAGAAAATGGAGGCGCTGAGAGAAAGGAGCAAGGTCATGCTGAGAAAAAAAAGAGGCGACCACGTGGCGGGCAAAGTGCAAGGACTATGTGCAAGAAGGCGATGACATAACGGAAAAGAAGGCGACTACATGGCTAGAGCACAGGGTGACGACAAAGGAGACGGACACCAGTAAAAGGACTTGAATTTTGTTGTTGTTTTTGATACTATGTGTTTAAATTGTTGCGGTTTGGTATGACATGTTGTGAGTGAACAGGATACGAAAAATGAATATGTATCGCGTATTTTATTATTGTTCTGTATTATGTATGTGGAATGATAATAAAAATTACAATTACAATTACACTGAATAAATTTTCTATTAAAAAATAAATAAAAATAAAAGGTGGGATATTAATTCAATATAGTAATGATAAACTTTAGCGCCCGAAATGTAGGCTACTAATTGCCATACTAATTAACCAAATATTTATTTAGACTAACAATAGAAATTAATTACAGTAATTTGCTTGTTTATGTTTAAGGTGGGTTTTTTTTTTGTAATATTAAAAATTTAAAATTAGTACCGGTATTAAAATTTTAATTTTGTTTTGATAAATAAAATTATGAACATAGAAAGATTTTCAGTTTAAAAATAGCACTTTTTTTTAGTAAATATTTGTGGTGATTGAGTAAAAACTGTCAAGATTCAGTAAACACTTATTAAAAGCGAGTAAGAACTTGTCAAGATTGAGAAAGAACTTGCAAAGATTGAATAAGAACTCGTTAAGATTGCGTGAAAACTTGTCAATATTAAGCAAAACGTTAGCATATCATTTGGTTGCGTTTAGTATTTTCTAATTACACTGTATATGCAGATAATATTGTTCAAGCATACATGTAATCAAAGCAATTCGTACCGTGTTACATGTAGTATCTCCTCGCAAATAATATAACAATTAATTAAGTAACTGGTATCAATAACGTGTTTATGCGGTTCACCTTAAATATATTTATAATAATAATACTGTAGGCCTACAGTATTTCCTCGAGAATTAATTCCGGAAAGGGATGTTTACTCTGCTGCCATTGCATTTTGGGTTTAACCAGTCAGCATCCCCCTATTCGTTATTCGTTAACAGGAGCTCGCATTGATTACAGGATTTTTATTAATTTTCACGGATTTGCCTATGCTATTCTATTTGCATCATACAGTATGATAAAATAATCCGCTATTACGATATAGCAAACTCGCTCAATACATTTTTGTATCGGCATTAATTATAATTTTTTTTTTAAAATGATGGCAACTTTATTGGTTAATTTTTTAAAATTTAATTAGTGGTAGACCTAAATAAAAATACTTGTTAAAATTCTATTAAGCTTTGTCAAGATTACTAGACATTTGTTACGTTTGTGCAGAGACTTGTCAAGCTTGGGTAGAAATTTGTCAAAATTGGGCAAAAGACTTGTCAAGTTTGGGTAGAAACTTGTTAAGAATGGATAAAATATTTGTTTAAATTGAGGAAAAACTTGCCAAGATTTAAAAAAACTTGTTAACATTGAGTAAAGACTTTTATAAAATCTTATTCACTGTCGTCGAGAGACACTATGATAATCAGTTGTCGAAACTGAGTGCAAACTTGTCAAAATTGAATAAATCCGTGTCACGATTAGGTAGAATCCTGTCAAAGGAGGGTAAAAAAAATGGTCAAGATTGATTAAGAAGTTTAAACTACGGTAGTAAATATGAAGTGGAAACGTTTCAGATTTGAGTAGAAACTTAGGAAACTTAATGAATGATTATCTTTTAAAAATTAAAATGATTTTTTACGGTTTACATACAGAATAAATTGCTGCTATTTATAGTAAATTTTATTTGTTTTCCATGGAATTATTACTACAGTACATTCTTCGCAGTTGTGTGTCTCAAAAGAACATTATCTATTAATGGAAAACGTTTTATTACTCGTTAACACTCGAATTACACTGTTTGGTTTTTCTTTACTTCCATTTGATCAACGCTGAAAAATGGTCTTATCAAGATATATTTTTTAAAAAAATTATTAATAAATCTCGTGACAGAAATACCATTTTATCGTTTTCATTGTTTACATTGAAAGCTGTCAAAGTGATGTTAGTTAAAATGAAGATGAGGGTGTGAGAACGTGGCTGCAGATTCATCATCAGTGGTGGAAAAGGAATATAAACAACAAGGTAGGTAGCAATGATGGGATAGGATGGGGGTTACGAGATGAGTGAGGGGGGGGGGGGGAGGAGGGATATGACTTCTTGGATAGGTTGACGTCAGCGGATAAAGTCGAAAACAAGATGCGGGGATATATAAAGCTGGAACCGACACTCGCTAAATTTACTCCAACCTCAACACTCTTTACTACAACTCGTTTGCACTCCATAATAATTATAATACAACTATTCAACAATGAAGCGATCACTTATTGTTTACGGCTTGATCATTTTATGCATCGTCGTCTGCGTTAATAGGTATTTTTTTAAAAATAAATATTGTAAAAGAAATGTTAACTAATATTGCATTTTTATTATCAATTTTTTTCAGTTCCCCAATCGATGATTTGCTTAATGAAGTCGCTGGTATCGACGAAAACCCACATTTTTCATCACATTGTAAGTTATTATTTAGAAAGTTTTTTTTTTTTAGAATTTAAATTTTAATAAATTTGAATTTAAATTTTTATAAATACGAGTTTTAATTATAATAAATTTTAATTTTTACAAATACGAGTTTTGTTACGAATAAAATTTGGCTTTAAAACTTGAAAAGTTTATTTTTGTTTAAAATTGCAATTTTTCAAAATTAATTTAATTTTTCACTTTCATGGATCGTAATATCAATTGTTTTTACGAATAAATTAATATTTTTTTTAATTTTTATTTCTAGTGATTCGGGAGAAAAGAGCTCCATGTTGTCGTGAGTACATTTTTATTTATTTATTTATTTTTTAAATTAGATGATACACAAATAAATTATTTGTTTTTCAAATTCAATTTAAATGCTCGCAAAATAGATTGAGTACCAGACTTGTCAAAAGTGGGTAGAAACTGGTTAAATTTGGATATAAATTTATCAAGTTTGAGTAAAATATTGTCAAAATAGAGGGAAAAAAGTTGTCGAAATTTAATACAAACTTGTCAAAATTCAGTACAGACTTGTCAACATTAAAAAAGAAAAACTTGTCAAGTTTGAATATAAACTTGTCCAACGTGATGATTGATTCAATGAAAATAATTTCTAATCTGAAATTTAATAACTTTGACTTGTTTTAAAATTTTATTGACCACCAATGTTAATGTGATTGACCAGTTTGAAATTTTCTAAACAAGATTTTGTCTAAATCAATCATTCAGTCACTAGATCTAGATTAAGCAATCTGGTTTTAATATTTATACACTTGCTAGTAGTAAAATTTTATTGATCTTAATTTTTGTTATTAAATTGTATCTTTTTTTATGTATTTTTTTAGGCTGCCAACGTCGAGGATGTCGCCCGCGCTGTTGTTAACTTAATTATTGTCAATAATTGACTTATTGACAAAAGAATTGAGATGCCCAACGAAAAACTAGAAGTACCAAATGAAAACACTCTTGCGATCATTATCATGTTTTTTGCATAATCACTTACCTACTATTTTTTTTTTTTTAAAAAAAACTTGTTTAAGTTAAAAATTTGTTTTGTAGTTTGTTCGTTTGGTTGTGTATCTGTTTTTTTATTTGTACAGTATTTGTATTTTTGTCACTACTATTCGTATTGATGATATTTTTGTATAATAATAAACCAGTTGCATTCCTATAAATAGAGTGTTTGTTTGTTTGATTCGTAAACAGCAATTAACAACAAAGCACTAGACCTTATTATTAAGTAAATATTGTAATCAAGCGATGAGGATTAAGGTCGCGGAATGATTGCAGAGCCGGAGTAAGCTTCTTCGGTTACCTATATATAGATAAAACATATTCTTTGGGCTTCCGGGTAAAGCTCGTGAAATAATTATAACTTCAGAAAGTGAATAATATTCGCTCATTTTTGGGTCACCTCAGCTAAGCAAATAAATTGTTTAAGAAAATCAACAAATTTTTTAGGCAAATTAACAAAATATTTACGAAAATTAAGAGTTTTTTTAAAAAAAATGATGAAACCATTACGAAAATGAACATCTTTTTTTTTAGAAAAATAAACAAACTTTCCTATTTTTGTTTCCATAAACTAGCGCCTTAATAATGCGGGTGGGTGAGCCTAGGCATATGTGTCAACTGCATAGGCCATGACGAACCGGCGGTGAACGATTGAACTAGTAAAAAAAAGCTTTTGACCTTGTTTTCGACTAATAATTTCGCGGTTGCATTTCAACAATAAGAGAAACAGTTGAATGTGTACAGTACACAAACAAATTGGCAATCGTTATTTACAATTGCATTTGGCAACCTTTGATTGGGACAATATTTTTCGGCAATTTTGTATGCTGAATCATCATGAAATTAACCTTCAGGTGGAAAACATCGATCACTTGTAGCTTTATTTGTACTTATTTGGGAATTCACATTTCCTACATTTTGATTTGTATTTGTCTTGCACTTAAATCTGTGAAATTTATGTTAACCACGATCTATATTTTTAAAAATCTTTTATCTTCCCCCTTCCCCTTCCCATCCCCCCTTCATTTATTACATTCAAAAAAACAAAATAACAATATTAATTTCTTACAAAGAAAACTAGAGTAGTAAGTCGTCAAAATTTAATAGAACGTTGTTAGGATAAGGAAAATTAAACAGCATTTTGTTAATCCAAGTTTCGCCTTTATTATAACTACCAACAATAATAATTATTAATGAGAAATTTATTACTAATAATTAATAATGGATAAAAAAAGCTATTCTTTTTAATTTACACTACAACTAATATTTTCCTATTTTAATTGCAAAATTTCATATTTTTTATGTGTTTTTTGTGGTTTTTTGTTAATGAAAAAAGCGTTAAATAATTTCACTACCGTATCTTAAATTTCTATACATGTACTCTAAAAACATGCATTTTGCTTATATTGTTTTTCTTTATTTTGGACTTTGCGTGCAGGCCATTTCCAGTGTGGATCCTTACGGTGAAGTGAACTTTACGGATTGCAGCTGCCACTCGCCAGAAGTGGTCAAGAGTAAGGTGTGCGGAGACGGCGGCGTTCTGGCGGTGACTCGCCAAGCCCGAAAAGCCTCGGTGTCTTTCTACAACGTAGACTTTAAGGACGGCTCAACCCGGCTGAAGATTAACGTGGCCAGTGGCATGCGAACGGACGAGGTGGCCTTCGTTCAGTTCCGAGTGGATTCCAAGGACAGCGAGCCCGTCGTGTCCATCCCCGTGCGGAACACGGGAGGGAAATGCGTTTTCGTCACCATCGACGGTTTCCTCGACCAAGTTATTAAAGATAAGCACCACGTTTACGTCACTTTCGATACCGACTGCACCGGTCTGGTCATTCACTTGAAATGGTTTCAATTCTTAAAACCAATTGCCTAAATTGAGAAAATGATTTTACAGGATTCCGCTTATGCGTGAGTTAATGAAAAAAATATTAACCAAGCACCGATCAGTCAGCTAAAACTTAAATATTTATCTAGTAATTATTCGAGCACGTTTAAGGTTTTCTTCCGACTCACATTAAAAATAATTGCAAAATAATTGAGAATAATACTGTATATTTATTGATAATTATCTTGTATTTAGACATTTTCGATTTTATTTTTTTTTTTCGAAAAGACATAAACATAAGACATTTAATTGCAAATGTATAGATTATTTAAAAAATTGAAACCAATAGAGACGAAATCCTTCCCCAAACATTTTCTTATCGAAAGTGAAAAAGAGATTATGAACGCCGTAAATGGTAACCGGGAGAAATGATTGCACGGTGGTAAAATCGCAATCTATTCCGTGCCGTTTCAACGGAATTCGGATAAACGGAGTAGCATTAGCCGAGTCCAAGCGCAGATACAGGTCTCTATTGTAGCCAATTTCCACGTCGTGGCCTAAGTTCATCTGCACCCTGGTTGCCCCGGGGCCGAAGTCCATGTCGTCATACACGATCATCGCTTTCCAACTGTCGTTCCGGGTGACCACGCACAAGGGAGTAGGAATGTTATCCCCGCAAGTGTCTCGAATGGTTATGTAACTGTTGGCCCAGCTGAAGTTGTTCGCTGGAATCACGGAGAAAGCGTCGTACGATGCTTGTAATGGATCGACATGAAACGAGCAGGCAATGAGGACCAAGTAAATACATAATCGAAAATTATTAAACAACATTTTTTATATCCTTTTTAATACGCTTCTATTAGTTTGACTAGTTTAATACTACACTTGTATAAAATTAAAATTTTCATTCAAGTTTCAACTAATCGACACTTTCCAACAACAAAAAATTGAGACTGGAAGAATAACATTACAGTAGTAGGTATTAATTTATTTCGATTGTGAAAGTATGTGGCAAATAATATTGAGAATCTTGATAGTAATTATTTATTTCTAAAATGCAGGTGCCGTTTTACTATTATTATTTTATTGATTCATAGCCGGTGAAGGTGTATGTGACGGATGCAAAATAATGTGCTGGTATTTTATTCAATATTATTATGTATGCTGTGGTAAATCAATAGATTCTGTACTGCATCAAAAAAACCAAATAGCGTTGAACAGAAAAAAGCGAGCTGTGGTATAAAAGTAATGAGATATCGGTAGTTTTAAGAGGTTTTGAATCTTTTACTTAGGTTCACGCAAATGATTGTGCCTTCAAAGGAGAGAACTAGGAAAGGTACTCACGAAACCCCCTCCTTGTGATAAAGTTGTTCGAAAAGATATATAAGTCAGTACTTCAAACGCTGCGCCGACACTGATTTGGGTCAAAGTTTACAAAAACAAAGTGTGTTAAAAAAAAATTAAAAAGTGACTTTTTAGATGTAAAATGACCTCAGGAACACGATTTCGGGGTCCACCAGTTGTTATCTGATAGATTTGAGGCGTTATTTAGGTTTTATCGTCTCCCAACTGAACTTTCACTCCGTCAGGACATTTTTTTTGAATGATTTCGGTTGAATAACTTAAAAAGAGACAGAATTGAAGGTCATTTACGGTGCTCAACTGCGTAAGCTGTTAAGTTTAACCGCTTACGATTTTCAAGGTTTGCTTATAAATTTATACTTTTATGTAGCTTACTATTCTTGAACTTAATGAATTTTTTATTTATTTAAGCTGAATTCGGAAATCATTCGGCGGAAAAACATATTTGCGAATATTTGAAAGATTTTATTTTGTTTCCAGAGGTATTTCTTTTCCTTTATTTGAAATAGTTAATTTATTTTCTATAAATGATGTTTCGAGATGTTTGACTTTTTTCTAGCTTTCTTAAAACAAGTAAGTATTAGGCAAATTCAAGACGACATGTGATTGAACTAGAAGATCAAAAAGTTACTGGTAAAAAATATAGTTAATTTTCTTTTTGAATATCGAATTTAGCAGAACAACTCCATAAGTATTATTAGTGAAAGCATTCCAATCTAAATTCAAATAATCGTAGAAAACAAGAATTTAGAAATCGAACAAAGTTATTTAAATCTTGAAAATTTTATCCATACCTGGTATTATTCTGTTGGACCAAAATGTATTTATAATTGCATCGTTTTATGCTTGGATTTGACACTCCATAATATCTTCTCACTCTCAATTTGTAATGTCAAACGAAAGATGGTGTGTGGCTCACCTTCATGTAGGCTACCGGCCCTCAAGTGCACATTGAATTTTCGATAATTCTTTTTTTTTTTTTTGGGTACTCATTTCGTTTCCTAATTCGTTTCTTTTTTTGTTTTCGGTTTTAGTTTGAAGGATAATTTTACGTTCGCCTGGATAAGTTGCAGAAAAATACGGCTGATCTGGAGAATCAGCTGAAGAAGTTGGTGGCTTTCAACAGACGGTTGGACCGAATTATGGAGTCGCTCAAACCGGAAGTCATTCAGTTCTACAAGTACATGTAGAGGGAGCAGTTTCAAACGTAATACGTAATACCAACTCCATTATCTTGATTTTATGTGACTGATTGGATCACCGATTGATGGAAATTGAGCGAAGGTTCTAGGAAAATTTTATTAGAAAATTAATGACCTTTATATTAGATAATTATATATAAACCGGAAATGACTCGATTGTTGATTTAAGAGCTTAAAAGTCAAAATGTCTAGGATTCAGAGCGAAAACTACAGTTGAACATGGCAATGAATTTAAGAGATTCAAGTCAAATATTTCAAATGTACAAAAGATTTTAACTCAACGGTTTAAAGTCAATATAATCTATTTAAATATGATTCCTAATATAACGGCTATTTTTTTTCAGAAATGAAGTCGAATTTCTTTACAGGTTTTTTTTTTTAGGATTTATTTTCAGGTTTTTTTTCAGGTTTTGTTTTTCAGGATTTATTTTCAGGTGTACAAACTATTTCAACTCAACAGTTTAAGGTAAATATAATTGATTTTTATATGATTCCTTCTGATATTTCCTTTTGATATTTTCTGAAAAACCTCAGCATCAGAACATTCAAAACAAAAGAGATGGAGACGTGTGGGTTTCATCCTCGTATAGAGGAGGTCATTCTACGTTCTCGTTTAAATTTTGTAGCAAATCCAAACACTGGTTCCCGAGTTATGAGCAGATGAAATTTCAAAACAAATGAATCAGATCAGACCCCAGATCAGAAATTGACCAAAAAATCAAGTACCGGTATGTTTAAATTGACTTTTTAGATGTAAAATGACCTCAGAAACAGCTCATTGATTTGATGGTTTTTTTTTTAAAAAAAAAGTTTTTTCGAGTTGAGAAGGATATCTGGACGCGCCATAAAAATTAAGCAAAGCCGGTGTCAAAATGGGATCGGCTAGGGGACGAAGTGTTTGGATGGTGGACTATAGAGAAGCGCTGACTTCACAAGACAATTAAGTGGTTTAGTCGAGTATTGCTATCGTGTCGAGTGCAAGTCGTACAGCTCCAGAAGTAAAGACCGTGCTCGAAGTCGAGAATGCAAAAGGTCTCGGGAGAGAGAACAATCGTTGCCGCATTGGGACCACGGCAGACAACGTCAGCAATCCAGATTGCGTGATAAGAGAACGCAGTAGAGACCGTGATCACCGTGACGGGTACCACGATTACCGAGATAGAGATAATAATTTTATTCATTGAGGGAGAAGGATGGTCGTCGAAGTTAAGGTAAGCTTTTTTTTTTCTTCTATAAAATTTTTTCTATAGGTTTGATAGGTATTAATAATTAGCGGGGACCCCGTCAGGGCACTTTTTAGAAACTTCTTGCTTGAATAAATTAAAAACTATGAGAGATATAGACTTGTGGTTTACACAATCGTGTAGAGGGCGTTATTTTACATGCCCTTAAAAAGTTTGAACAAAAGCGGATTACTGGTTTTCGAGTTATAAGCAGTTGAATTTTTGAAATTCCCTTATTTTAGCCTTCCCATTTGCTCAAATCTCATATCCACTCAAAAACAAAGAAATCTTAGAAATCTTTTAAAAGTAACTTTTAGATGTAAAATGAGCTCAGGAACACGATGCCGTTGTCCGTTAATCGATATCTCATCGATTTCAAAAGTTATTTAGGTTTTATCGTTT
>JAQGAZ010001795.1:0-24390 GCA_034692225.1 Polydesmus complanatus | reverse complement strand
TTAACCATTAACCCCCCCCCCCCCCTCTCTCTTTCATAACCACCCACACGCCTAAATCTCCCTTCATTTCTTCTCTCGCGCTCCCTTGCCTCAACGTGAGTTATGCATATTTTCATCATCTGCGTTCCGAACGCCATCCATATACAGTACACACATACGAATGATGAGGAGAGAGAGAGAGCGAGAGAGAAAGCCTTGCATAAATCTACATAAAACGTTATCGGTTCTCTCACTATTTTTTTACACATGCCAAATGCGCACTTATATACGTGTCCTTGATGGGCGAATTTTTCGGTGAATAATAAATGTTTTATTCGTGAATTTTTACTGTGTTTAAATATGAAGAAAAATTGATTTTTATCCCTCTCTCGCTCTCTCTCGACTGTAATGTTTATTGGGTTTGTCCATCCGGTTTATAAGAAATGTCACGATGGACACGATTTTTTGGAATTTATGAAATGGGATTCATCGGTATTAAATGCAAGTTTTTTTAATAAAATTTTAATTTTGGGGGTTTTTGGAAAAATGTCTACTCACATTCATATTTTAAGGTCCATGATGTGGCTAAAACTTAAAAGAAAGAAAAAAAGAAATTAAAAGCGCAAGAGTTTCATGGGTTTTGTTTTTATCAAATACTCGCGCATGCGCGTGAAAATGATGTAACTTTTAGTGTAAACACAAATCGATAAATAATATAGTTTTTATGATATGCTATACGAGTCGTCTAATAAATATTAAAAAAAAAGGACGACAATCAGTTGCTATGACAACCTTTTTTTTCATGGCAAATTTATGAGTAATAATGGATTCCCACATAAATAAAAATGCTAATTTAATTTGCAGTTAACCGTAATTGTAGAAATTCTTACGATAAAATGTCATTACTCACCTTATTTACTCATTTGTTTTTTTTGATTGTTAATAATTAAATTATTATCACGAACTCTAATTATATTTTCTTTTTTTTTTTTTAATAGGTAAGAGATTTTTCTTTAAATCTTATTTAATAAATGGAAGTGAATTCGGGACTTTTCAATTGGATATGTGACTTTCTGTAAGTAAAAATAATAGCAAAAATTTATATTATTTTTTTTTTAATTTTTGATATTATTCGTGAATAATGGTGACGGGCGTAGAAAAAGAAAAATTATGTGTCATGGATTATGATTAATATTTTTCATCAAAGTTGAGTTGTATAAAGCTATACTACTGTTTTGGATATACCGTACGTAAAAAAAAAAAATCCTCCAACCGACGTTAATGTTTTAGAGAAAAGTCTGTCGTTTTTTCGGTTGCTATTGGAAACGTGTGCGCAGGAAGCGCGCACCAACCATAACTTATATTTTTGCGCCGTATGTCGGATGAGTGTGATGAATGAGTTTGCAGCAAATGATCCGCCCCTGCTGCTCCAGTCCCTGTTCAAATAGAGCGGAGCTCACAATCTGCATAGTCGTTGTTGTGTGCAGGGCAAGCCCTATATATAAAAATTCCGGTTCGCCATTCTTTCTTCTCATTCTGGAACCGCACGAAATAATAACCTAAAAAAAAAAAAAAATCCAGGCTTTATTTATTTTTTTGTACATGTACGTGTATAGTATGCTTCACGCGGTGTTTGCAATGGGGCTTATTCGTCATTCTACTGATTGGTCGATTTCTTTCTACACATGTGTACACTGAATTCGAGCAAGGGTTTCCTTTTCTATTTTTCCTTTTTTTTGGGGGGTTTTTAGAGAAGCAAAAAAAAAAAAAGCGATCTTATTCACTGTTTGAATGCATTTCCGGTGCAGTTTGAGCGAGCTTTTATAGCGACAAAGATAAAAAAAAATTCGTTCGGGGGGGTTTTGTTGTTGTTGCTTTTTCGCCGCACTGTTTTCCTATTTTTTTTTTATTATTTGTTTATTTATTATATATAAATAAATATTGTACGGTGTATATATGTTTTTATTTGTAGTATATGTCTGCGGCTGGGCCTTTTTTCTTCCCATTCTTTTCTTCTTCTGTATGAGGCCCTTTTGATTGGAGAAGGGAGTCGGTTGTCGATAGCTTTTATTTTTTTGGGGGGGGCATATGGTTATCCATGAATAATATACGACTACGTCTCAATTCCATCTGCTGTCAAAATGAGGGTCCTGGGTTGGTTGGTTGGTTGGCTGGGGAAAGAATAGAAAAGTTTTGGTTAACTGAACAATAAAGAGCGAAAAAGAAAATTAGGGGATCGAACTAACGAGACAAACCAATTGGCAAAATGAAAGCTTTCGTTGTTAATCATCGATGAATTTACGACTGGGCTTTTGTTTTTAGTCCTCTTCTTCTCTGGCTCTGCTCTGCTCTTTTTTTCCCCAGCTTCTTCCTCTCTTATTTCTCTTTCCTGTTAACTCATCCTCGAGGAAAAAGATAGGTAAGATATAGGTTTCGTTATTTCGGGTGACAAACCTTTTAAAAAGATCTATTAATTATACGGGAAAGGTTTGATCCTCCCGAATAAATTTGCATAAATCCTCGCGAAATAATCTTTTAGCTAAATAAAACGCAAGGATATAATAAGATTTATAAGAAAATATGGCAAAATTTATGTGAAATTGTCTTTTTGTTTACATTCGGATACCCGAGTAACAGCAACAGCAGCGGCTTTCTTTCGGCTCCTGCACTCGCGTCGAATTCAAAACGATTACTCTCATTTATAATTCTTTATTTTAATGTATTTCTTCATCTTCTTCTTCTTCATCCACGCCCTCTGCTCGGATGATGATGATGATGAGAGTTGCATCTCTCGCGCTTTTTCTGTTACGCTTCTTCTGTCGCATCTAAAAGTGCTTAGAAAAGCTTAAATAAAATTTCATCAGATCCGAGAGAAAAGAGAGAGAGAACGTAAGCGTTGCTTAGGGCCCGAGGAATGAGATTTACTCTTAGATGCGGAGTTAGTTGGTTTGGGTAATGGAGTGTGCCACGTAATGCTTCAGTTAGGATAAGTGATGAACGGTGGGGAACGCTTTCGAGACATCTCCGCTGCTACTGCTGCTGTGCCTTATGACTCACTTATGGATCGCCATTTACCACTCTCTCGGATAAAAATCAGCTGTGGAAAATTTTAAAAATTAGGTTTTATTTCCTCACAAAAAAAAAAATAGATTTAAAAATGATTTATTACCCTCTGAAATTCAATCCGCGCAGTGGATGGAGTTGTGAAATTTCTGAAAATTGAATGAAAATTATTTTATTAATATTTTTCTGTTGGATTATTTTATACCTACATTTCAAGCATTATCAGAAATACGTATATTTTATTGAGGGCTGCGCTTAAGCAAGTGCTTAACTTCACCTTTGGTCATTAGAATTGAATTGCTGATAGGCATAGAACAATGTTTAGAACAGAATTTTGGCTTTAGTTTAATTATTATTAAAAAGAATTTTGACTGGTACTGTATTCCAAATTTCAAGATAAATAATAAATATTTTGTATGAAAAATAAACTTTTTTTTTTTTTTTTAAATATTGAAATAGTTTGTTTTGAGATAAGAAATAAGATTTGATTTAAAACTTATTTTTTCCTCCTTCATCTTTCAAGTACCGGTACATGTATTTCAATATTTTTGCTTTCTTTTCTCTCTAAAAAAAATCCAAAACAAAAAAGGAAAAAACCAGAAAAATTTAATATATATACATGTATATATATATTTTTTTTGCTTGGCCATTAGGAAAAAGAAAATGTAAATAAAAGATGTATATCTAGCAAGTATAGCTTCATGTAAACATGCAAATTTAATAGTGTTATTCTAGTTCGCAGCATATAATACACGTACAGTGCGTGGCTCTGCTTATATTGTTGGGGGTTTTTTTTATACGTTTTATTATTTCTTTTTTAACTCTCGAATTTTATTTGGTGGATATTACGTATCCCTCTTCGTATATCCGCGCAATATATCTTTCATAGCTTATATATATTATTGTCAAATCTAGCAAGACCTTTTCTCTCAGTCGGATATACAGTACACGCTATCAGCGAGACGTAATTTTTTTTGTTGTTGTTGCGAACGTCTCCCAGGATTTCATTCTATATTTACGCCAACATAGGATGTCATCCATTTTATATTATAAAAAATATATATATATATAAAAAAAAAAATTTTTTTTCCCTCCCACTTTTTGCTAGTCTTTCCTAACAAACAGATATTATATACGTAAGAAGAAAGAGGGAGAGAGAGAAAAAAGAAGGCTTTTTGTTTACTTTTGGAGCTATGAATAATGGAATATGAACAAGCTTCGTATTTTCCGCTTCTTTATAGGTTTTTATTTCTTTAGTTCTTCTAGAAAATGAATTTTATATAAGAAAAGATTTTTTGTGAGTTTTTTTTTTTGAATTTATTTTTCTACCTCGAAGAGATTATCTAGAGCGAGAGATATACTCCTTTGCTTAATGCACTTTTTTTTTTCGTTTAAAATATTATATGGATTTTTATATGTATTTATAAAGAGCATTATGGCGTCATGTTTATTACGCTATAAACAAATCAATAAACGCAGATTTATTTTTGGGGGGGATACTGAAATACGTTCAATTATTTTCCTATATAATATAGGATGACAAATTTTACGAGAGAGAAAAAAAAAATTAAAAAGTTTAATGAGTTTCCGTAACTGAATTATTTGACAGACGTAAAGAGATAATATTATAGGAAAAAAAAATTGAATTATTAATAAATGAATTAGTTTTAAAAAGGTTTTGGTTAACAACAAAAAAAAAGATGACGGCTTTAATTTTTCAAAGTAGAAAAGGTTGTCAAAGCATTATTTGTAGCCTCTCGCGTTTTTGATTGGTGGATGCTTTTGGAGTGGCTCGTACGAAGGAGAGGAACATGTCCCGCTTTCCCCTAGTGGGCCAACCAAATTCACTTAGTGAGAGTCTAGAGAATTATTATTATAATCATATTTTTTTTTCTCTTCTCATTATTATTATTATCTCTTACTATATTGTTTTTTTTTTCCTCTTTTTTAACTAAACGAGATTAATTTATTATCGACCATCAGGCATTATTGTTGTTAAAAGAAAGATTAAAAATCTTCAATTCCTATCTGTTTTTTTTTTTTATTATTGTTTCCATATGCATCACGAATTTTGTTTTTCCCTACTTCATCGCGATAACTAATAATTCCTTTAAGTTAAATTATCCGTTCATTGGGTTTACTTTTATTTTTCTATGTACACGTACTAGTACATGTACTTGGATTTGATCGGTCGAGAAAGTGTAGCGATAATTTTTGTTTTTGGGACCTTAGCGAAGCTGTTATTTCGGTCGAGACGTGGAACCTGAATGCAGTCTCTGGGGTGTCTACCGCCAGCCATACATTGATAAATGGTATAGAAAATATTTTTAGTATCCAGGAGAGAAAGAGAGAGAGATACTTTATTCGACTTGGACATGCAAATGCCCAGCGATTGAGACAAAAAAGAAAATGAATGGGCGTGCGAAATTATTATTAACACAAATCTTCAGGGAATAAAATGCTATTATAGCAACCTTTTTGTAAGGCCAAAATAAAGTAGGGGCTATTTAGTTAAAAAGAAAAATAATAATAATAATAATTTTATTATCCTAATACAGAAAAATATTAAAATAATAATTAATTAGTTGAAATCAATTAAATGTCCCCCTCCCCCGCCTCTTTTAACAGTAAAGAAATTGCGCAGTCAAAATCCTGACTTTTGTACGCTATAACCAAGGTTATCGTATTTCTTGCCGTAACAGCAGAGTACCAAAAAATAGCGTTACATCCGAGGTGGCGTTACAACCAAGTTTTACTGTATCATTAACAGACTTGTATTCAATTAAAAGATGTAAATCTATTTTTGTCCAACCCTAGATTCCTACTAATTTAAATTTTGCCAGTTTGATTTTAATGAGCGAAATATTTTGATTTTTAGCGTTAATTGAGAAATACTGTAGCTAAACTTCACCTATCAAAACGTAATATAAACACAATGTAAATACCGTAATAATTTAAAAACAAGATTATGAATAAATGCAAAGCACACGTGATCTAATACCTTATTATTATTATTTTTTTTATTTTTTAAAAGAGTATTGCGCGAGAAGCACGTATCGTTCGTTCGTTCGTACTAGCTTTAGATTAAGTAGATTAATTTACATAATTAAGTACCGAGATGAAAAATCACGCTTTGCGTAGTAGACATTAGCTCTTTTTTTCTACAGTTAAGCGTTATACGCGCCGCACAAAACACGACTCGTATTAATTAGCGACAACTAATTTATCTAAACACATAAAAGTTATGGGAGATGGCTGCTGTATAAGAGAAATTAATTAGCGATTCATAACTTGGGGAGGCCAGGCATATTAATAATTGTTCAGTTTTTATTATTTTTTATTTTTTTCCCTACCGTAAAATTGTATCCGGAGAAAGAGTGGATCATCTCTTCCCCTCCCATTCTTTAGCTTTTTCGTTTATCACTAAATAAATGCGTATTTATCGTGCGAGATTGAGAGCAATTCATTACTCGAATGACGTCATCATTCGCCGTGATAAATTTTTAAGGGAGGGGGTGGGGGGGGGGGGTATATCGTAGGAGATAAAAAGTTGTTCGAGGAGTCAGAGTGAGACAGAATAAGAAAAAAAATCTAAAATAAAATAGAAAGAAGAATTGTGAGAAAACATGCTACATTTCAATTATTTCTGGCTCCTTTTCCTTCCTCTCTCTCTCTCTCTCTCTCTCTCAGAATTTTTTGGATACTCTTAACTGCAGATTTTTCATGTAAAATGTAAAGTGATGGATCACACTGTGTTTGGGTCTGATCGTTCGGATACAATTCCCAAGCCATTTTATTTTTTCTCTCTCTCGTTCTCTTACATATATAATACTGTATATATATTTTTTTCATCCTTTATTTTTTTTATTTTTTTTTTTTTTTGGTGGTGTTTTCCACTGGAAACTTCTTTTTTTTGTGCGTTGATGGAGGGGATGATTTTTAGATGGGGAAAGGGAGAAGATGAGAAAGGGTGTGTGGGTGGATGAGGAGTATATACTTGATATTTCTATTTCTAGACAACTTCTCTCTCACTCTACGAATTTATAATACAATTCTCGTGGTGTTCCCCAACAGCCGCAGCAGCAGCGCCTTCAATCTACTTCATTTCGCGCTTTTCAAACTTTTTTTTTTCTTCTTTCTTACAGGCAGTTCTCGACTTTCGTACAATTTACTTTCTTTTTCGTATTTTATAATTTGTTTTTCATGAGGTGTAGAAAATGTCAAAATCAAAATTTTAGTTTTTATTTCTTTATATTATTTTTTATGGAAAAATTAAATTTGGAAAGCCAACTTTTTCGATACAATATTACTCGTATATAAGCGGCTTAAAAATAAAGTTGTATAGGTTATTATTGATAAAATTATTTGCAGTTGATGACGTAATGTCTAGTTTCTAAACTAGTCAAAACATTTTATCTATTTTTAAAATTAATAATGCACTTTTTCTAAGTCTAAAAGGATTCAGTTTTACTGTATACTTCCCCATTTGCATGAAGCCTCAAAAAAAAAAAAAAAATACGTGAAAACTGAACTAAAAATATGTAAACAAACTCTTTTTCCTACAGTAAACATAAAAAAAAAAATTTTGACGTTTATGGAATTTCGATTGGTGTTACATTTGGAAAACTTTTGGGATATATTTTCGGGAACGCGTTGTGTATACGAAATTCGAGGACTTCCTGTACGCCTTAGATCGCTATATATAGGGATGAAATTGTACGTGGGGAGAAAAAAAAAAAAAGCTCTATGCATATGGGATTTCTATATAAATTTTCGCGTGTCGAAGACAGAAAGGAAATTTATTCGCTTCACTCACACTCACTCTCCGTCTCTCTCTCTGTTCCCGCACCCGTTTCGAGCTTTGGGTGGAACGCCATAAAAGAGGAGAGACCCAAGGTGGTTGAAAGAAACCGGCGCACCAAACAATTCTTCTTGCGCGGAATCATTTGGGAGAACACGAAACATTTTTTTTTTTTTTTTTTAAAAAGAAGTAAAAAGTGTGACTCGAAAACGAAAGAAAAATTTAAACACGCTTCTAATTACACTGTTGTTTTTAAGGAGTTATTTCGAGTGTTGTTAAAATAGTAGGCAACATAAACACACCTCGTTTCATCACTTTCTCTCTACCACATGTACAGTAGACTGATAAAGGAGAGATTCTTACTCAAATAATTAACAATCAAATGGAATGATAGATTAATCTCGTAACACTGGTGAGTGAGTGAGATGAAAAAAATAAGGTTAAAAGGTTAGTGATGCGTCTCCCCCCCCCCCCTTATTTTTTTATCCCTCTCGGCGTTTCTTACTTTTAAATATGATTTTGATGTTGGGGTTGTGTCCGCATTTCCGATTTTCTATTCGCGACTCCAATTCATCCGAAAAACTTCTCTTTTTAGATCGAGCGAGGAACTGTATAATAATAATGATGATATAAGTCGTACATAGAATAAGAGGGTGTTTTTGGCAGAAGGAGTAAAGGGGAGTTGGGGGGTTGGGGTGGGGGGTAAAAGGAAGAGAGAGGGGTGTAGGGTGGTGGGGAATGAAAATTTATGGCGACATCTATACATTTTTGTTCTATCTATTTACCGCTATATATTTTGTGAGTGCTGTGTGTGCGTGGATCGACGAGGCATCTGTGTTTTTCCCTCCCCCCCGACCGAGCCCTTTCCTCTTTCCCCAACCCCTCCGTTTCCCTTTCTCTCTCTATCCGCTCCGGATTCGTCATCAGCTGCTCAACCAATGTCATCAAACCTTAAAACAAAAACAAAAAAAAAAAGATTTTTTTTTTAAAAACAGGAATAGCGAAAATGTCAAATTTATAATATTTCAAAACATTTGCTGCGCGATACATAAAAGTTGAGAAAATCCAAACTCAAAATCTCGAATAACGTACTTCAAATTCTCCGCAAAAACTAAAATTTCGAAATCTTAAAAAGTTTGAGGTACCCAGTTAAAATCTTTCCGAGACCGCATTTTAATAACTGATCTATTATTATTGTTTATTAGCCAAATGAAGTCTCTCGAAAACAAATGGTAAGCGATCTAAAGTTGAGAGAAATTGACTTCCCTTTGAATCTTTAAAGATTAATTTTATGACCAACCATGTCATAGGCTGTTAGACAGCTAAAATACGGACAATAAAATTTGTTCAGAAAACTCAAGATTTTTGAATATCGGTTATTTTAAAATCTTGAAAATCGGAATTTTCATAGCCTTTACAGTTTAAACTGATGCACAGTTTCGCCCAATTTTGAACGCGGTGCCCGGGTACTTTTAATTTTTATGCTAAAAATTGAAAGTCTTGAAGATCGAATTGTTGCGCACTTGAAATTCAAAATTTTTAATCTTTAAAATTCGCAAATTCTCGAAAATTTTAAATTTTAAAAGCGTCAAAAGTTTACATTTTATTACGCCCAAAGTCTCAGAAAAGTGCAAAAAAAAATGTATTCATAATTTAACAATGTTTAAAATTGAGAATGAGGACGTCTAAGCAAAAATCGTGCACAATATTCAAAAGTCTAAAATCTCAAAATATCTGAATAAATAATAATAAAAAAAGAGTAACTACAAAAAAGCGTATTTAATTTTAGAATTATAATTACTGTACAGTATTTCAGGGGTTATAAAATAATGGTTTGTTTACTTAATAATTTGTTTACTTAAAAAAAAAAAGTTTTAAAAAATGACTTAAATGTTCATTTCAATTTATTACGTTTCGATCGTAATCGTATTAACGTTTATTATCATTATTATTATTTGTTGATAATAATGAATGAGAAATGTGGGTCAGAAAGTCAAGTATAATAATATTATCTTATCTTATTTTGAACTTGACACGTTGACGGCTGTTTAAAAGGGTTAAGAAGTTTTTTAGGGAGCCAAAGAGTAACAGTCATATATCTAAATGTGAGGAGCAATAAACATACAACATTTATAGATAACAAAAAAAATATATATATAAGTTAGTGGCAAGGTTTCTTTCTTCATAATATACAGTATTTTTCTTTCCTTCTATCTCGTTCTAGCCGCTCACATCAAAGCTCCTTTTGCCTTCATGTACTGTACAACAAGTACACTGTAGTAGAAGAAGAAGAAAAAAAAATTTTTTTATGGAGCACTTTTACAACCGCACGTTATAACAAATGGTGACTTTTATGGTCAATTTGTTGGTTGAAATTTATATTCGAATGCAGTGTCGGTTATCAAATTGCATGCACTGTTCGTAATATAGAAGCAACAGCGATCTACTTGGTTAAACATTCAAACCAAAATAATGAGCCGAGCTGTCTAAGCACGTGTCTAAACGCTATTTAAAAGGTTAAGGCCCACATTATCACTTGTTATTTTGGTAATAAAATTAAAAAAAAAAAAAAAAGAAAAGATATTAGGATAAGAAGATAGAAGAAGAGATTCTTTATTAAGATTTAGTGCTTTTAAATAAAAATGTTATGCTAAATTGAGTGCCTAGTAAATTACATACAGTACACTTGTAGAATGAAAATTATTATATTTATTTATTGTTATTGGTATGATAATTTTACTATTCAAAAAAAAAATTTTTTTTCGCATTGTTATTTAAGATAAAAATAAATACGGATACATAAACGCTTTTAATTTATGCTAAACACGTATTTTAGAAATAAACTACTCTACCGGTACTTTGTAAATAAATGTAACTCATAATATTATAAGCAATTTATTTCTTTAATAATTATGGCAAAATTGTTATTTATCTTATTTTTAATTTGATTTACTTTTAACACAGATTTAAATACGCGTCGAGTAACCATATTATTTAACCAAATTGAAAAGTAAATAATTTGACAGAATTTTATGCGTTTATTTAATCATTACTATTTTAGATCTGATAGATGTTTATTATTTTTTTAATTACAGTAAATTTTTCGAGTCATTTAAAGCAAACTTCATACAAATTGAACACTGTAGCAAAATATGGTTTATTGTAATTTCAATACAAGTGTACTGTAGTTTTATTAACGTTGAAGGGTTTGCATCCATCAACTGATGCAGGCAAAATGTCTGAGGTTGTGGATTTTAATTTTATGTTATTCAACAAATAGTGATAGTTTTTTTAAATCAAGTTGAATAGGGGGATACGAGGGAAATTCTTAAAATTAAAGTTTCATTTATTTTGTACTTCTATTTTATATGAGTAAACTCTGTGTACAATAATTGGGTTTTGGCTGTATTTATTAGCTACTTACAGGAGCATTTTTAACTCTCATTTGGTGCAAAAACAAGAAGAGTTTTCTTTGGAAATGACATTTTTCCATGCACGTTTTACTCAATGACGTATCAATGCATGGAAAAGGATTGATGAGAACGAGTAGATTAAGTTGAAAAATGGACTTATCTGCTTGGTGCCGCAAGCCCTTCAATAATTATTATTATTATTATTGAAAATTTTTATTACAATTTTCATTAAGATAAAAACTTATCTTAAAATTTAATGAGAAAAATCTTACTAATTTTAATGGTAAAATTTTGTACATTCAACTTACTATTTTTCTTTTTACCAAAAAAAAAAGTCTAATATAATAATTAAATTAATATTTAATTTTATGCATAATAAATATAATTTTTCTATTATTTTTTCCCCCTCGTACATTGGTTAAAAAAAAATATACTTAATGTAAACGTAGGGGTTTGAAGGGGGGTCATATGGAGCGTTAAAGGTTCAAACAAGAAAAGTAAATATTTAAAATTTGCAGTGCATAATTAAATGCAGGTGGATCAAACAAAACGAAAAACAAAACAAAACAAAAAATTCATGATTCACACTACATGTATTTAATCTTCGTGCGATAGTTAATGTATATCCATATATAGGCTATTATTACTTATGGTACTACAACAACAACGTGCGATTGTAATACAGTAGTAATTATAAACGATTTGTTCTATCTCAATTTCCTTCTCCTTCGTAATGATCCGTTAAAGATATGGATTACACGGGATAATACTAGTTGTTTGATGAGGACGTTGTTTACATAAAAGCTTTGTATTTCTCACTGATTTCGATTCGCAATCTACACAATAGCCTTTTAATAAGCGAGTGAGGCTATTTTTTTTTTATTTTTTTGAATTTCACACTTGGTAGAAACTCCAAATTGGTGTTGCCAATAGAGAAAAAAACAAAAGTATAGTTTTTTTTCCGTATATTTATTTTAATTAAAAGTATCGCGGGAGAAAAATATGATAGGAAGCTGAGAATCGGTCATCCACAGCTAATTATGATCGCATTATTAATTCAAACAACTCCGAACGGTGGTCGACGATGATGAACTCGTGGGAGGCCGAACAATCTATGTTTTATGGCCTGCCATCTTTTACTCTATTATGTTGTATCGAAAGTTTGCTTTACTTTAAAAAAAAATAAAATAATAATAATAATAATTTTATGAGCTCTTTTGTTTTCGAGTTTAATGTTTTAATTAGAATTTTAAGGAAATAATTATTATTTTTAGTTTTAATTACATTATTATACAACTATGAATAGTAATGTACAATGTTAAAATTTATAAATTAGATTTAAAAAATTAATTCCGCGCTATTTGTATTTGTGGTAAGGAGTCAAATCTTAAGTAAATATTAATTACCAAATATAATCAGAAAACCATACTCAAAAATTGACTTTTAAGCTATTCTAACTTAACTTTAAGCCGTATTAACTTTACCAGAGACTTGACCACTCGTGGTCCGGTGACGCCCCATCAGTCTTTCGTCTCGTTCGCTTCTTTTAAAATGTACACTGGTGAAAAAAATAAAAATTCGAAACTTTGATTTGACTGGAAACTTTCTCGTAAAATTGAATTTAGTTTCTATCCAAATATTTATTTTGATTGGAATTAATTGAGTTAATTATTATGGTTTAATGTTTTTGATGGAACCAGCTTTTTATTTATTTTTTTCCTTCTATTTTTTAAAAAATGTTTTCAAAGTTCATAGTTAAGAACCATTTTTTTTTACGCGTTGAATTTTAGTTGATGGGTGAGAATGAATTATTATCGTAGTTTTTTTACTTTTAGAAATAGAAAAAAGAAATAGCGCGTCAATGATTTGTAGATGTCAAATCCTCCCTTAAAACCCTTAAAGTTCCTAATTTAAAAGCAGCAGAAGAAAAAGGTGGTGTGGTGCTGGTGGTGGTGGACATTGTAAAATTACAAACCCTAACTCTGTAATTGCCATTATTTCGCAAGCCGTACCTGTGGATCGAATTACTAGTTTTAGGTAGAGAGGAAAAAGTACCGGTGAAAAGAAAAAAAAAAGTTATCCAACCATATGGTTGGTTTTTCAGAGTCCGAACTGCAGTAATTATAGGAATGGAAGACGAATTACATGTACCAGCGGTACGTGTAAAAAGAGTGAAGAGGGTGAAAATTCGGGTACCTAATTTTCAGGCGTTATTCGGTGGCTCCAATCAGACTCGAACAACTATTTGCTTGAATTAATACGCTCTGAATTTCCGAGACAAACCATTCTCTCTCCCTCTCTTTCTATGGATACGATAGGGTCTGGATATTGCAGTACACGTGTACAGTACAGTATTATTCACTATTCCTGTAACGCGAGGTTTCCGGGAAACGTATCTAACGCGCTATACAAAATCGCGCAATTGAAGTTGCCCACGCAACACCAGAAACAATAATTGCAGTTTAAAGCCACGATTATCCGAGTTAATGTGAATCGAGCTTAACTTGGATAACACACGCTAAAACTACTTTGTATATGTTTTACAACAGGTTTCAATCGATGAAACTAGTTCCACATTTCGATGTAAACGCAAAAGGATTTGATAGAACTAGATCCATTTTTGTAAACCTGTTTCTATCAAACCACTTCTCGTTACTTCTTTCGCCAGTAAAAACTAGATTTTTTAAGATGGAAGCAAAAAATAATAGTTGTTCGTACTACTGTAAATAGTGATTTAAAAGATTCAAATCCGAAAGTTTGAGGTTTCAAAGCGACATTTAGGTTAATTCGTTTTGAACCGGAACGATGCTCAAATTCTTTTTTTTTCAAAAAAAAAAAAATACCGGTTCGGTTTCGATATTATTATTGTTATCTCAGTTTCCGGTTATTGCAACTTTCCAAATAGAAAATTTTTCCAACTTTTTCAAAAACGACTTTACTCAGTTTCATATCCGATGAACGTTTGAAACTCGCGTTCTTAAGAGTTCGCTTATATTACGAGGAGAAGAGAACGCTGCAGTGTTCGTCTCCCACAATCAATGGCGCTGCTGTGGGTTTGGATTTTCCAGAAAAGTTAGGAGGGGTTGAAAAGAGTGAAAGAGGGAAATGGCGTGAGGGGGAAGTTGAACTGCGAGCGAAAATAGAGAGAAGAGAACTTTTTTTTTTAGCCAACTGCTTTCCACTTCCTGCTGGTCCGTCGCTAGGGGGCGGTGAAAAAAGAAGAGAGAGAGAGAAATTCGACGGAATTGAGTGAAAGAGCGAGAGGGGAGTTGGTACATGTCAAGAAGAGAGTTTTCGGAGGCAACCATGCGTTTACGGGGAGTGTGTATACAAACTCTCTCTCTCTGCGAAAAGAGAGAGAGAACTCGGAACCGTAGTTGGATATCGAGCTTTTCAAAATTATATACATACAACTTCTTTTGAAAAATATAAGGGCGAAAAACCTTCTCCCAACCCCCGAAACCACAAAAGAAAAAAAATTTTTTTTTAGCTTTCATTCAAAAAAAAAAAGAGAGAAAATGCATGCATCATCAGTAGAAAATATTGAATCGGGTACCGGCTAATACCATTGGTGGCCGGAAATTGTTGTTAAACAAACCCAACGTCCAATAAACTTAAGCGTAGTAAATTAATTAATAGAATTTCCATAAAAAAAAATATTCCCCAAACAATCTTTTTTTTTTGTTGTTGTTGTTTTATGTTCGATATTGATGTAGTTGTGTTATAAAGATGAATCTGCGAGGAGGGTAAATAAAGGGAGAAAAACGCCGAAGAAAATCTCCGCACTGACATTTATGGCGTCGTAACTTTTACTGCTTAAAGTGTGCACTGCTGTAATACTTATAGAAAGAAAAAAAGAAATCATATTTTTCTTATTCTTGTTCCCTTCTTTTTTTTTTCCCCCGAGTATGAAAACGCGTTAACACGAGCGATTTGAATAAATATGACGAATGCTGCGCGTGACTCCCGCCCAACATTATTACTACATTGCGCTTTCCTTCTGGCTTTTTTTTTCCAACTTTCTCTTACATTATAATATTATACGAGTCCTTTAAAGTTTACAAAATTAACTCAACGCTCAGCTAAAACCTCGGTTTTAACTTATCAAATTAATGTCTTTTTTTATTTAATGTAATGACATTGTAATTGGTATACGAAATATTTTGTTTTGTTATGGTTCATTTTTATTTTCCTGTATTGGCGACATTTACATTGCTTTCCTTATAGTAAACCATATTTCCGCTTTGAATTCTTTTTATTTATTTAATTGCGTTGAGACCAAACCTTTCTCTTAGTCTAAATCGGTTCTGTCGGCTCAGGTTAAACTAGTTCTGCCCAGGTTTGGTCTCAACTAAATGCAGTTCATGTATTCCATATAAATTTTAATAATACAGTAGTTTTCAAAATGAAAGCGGGTCTTCGTTTTGAACCGTATCTAAGATTCAAAGCGAGGTTCTCCGCAGTCTGTCCATGCTTTTTTAATCATTTAAAAAGTTATGGGCCTTGCCTTCACCAACGGTTTACTGTTCCTATTTCTACGTAGACACTGGCTTCTGCTCTGCCAACAGCAGCAGCAGACCCACCTTAGTTAAATATGTAAACAAAGTTGCGAGTAATTTGGAGGAGAAGGAAGGTGAACGCCTCTTAAATATTTAGATTGCGTTTATGTATGCGCGAAAGCTTTAAAAAAAAAAGAGAGAAAGAAGCGGAGGAGAAGAGCATTAAATTATGACCGGTTACGCTTATTCGTTTCTCCTACCAACGTAACGTTACGCTGTTCCTACTTCCACTACTAGACTACCAACTAGTACACGATGATTTAAATCAATAAATCGATTTGTAGAAAGTAACCCCGGTATAAAAAAAAAAATACGAAGTAAAATAGATGACGGTGATTTATGATGCTCGGGGATTTTTATCAGCCAACTGCGCCGGAGATTAAAGAGACTGACAAAAGTTTTCTACTACGCTCAACGAACGCGGTGTGCGATGCGCGGTATAAGGCTTAAAATTTAAGCCTCCTTTTCCAAAACCTTTTTCTCCTCCTCCCTCTCTTTCTCTCTCGAACAACGTCGCTCTCTACATAACATCCGCTCTCAATAGCTATTTTATTTATGTAAACATTTTTCTAATCTATATTTTCAATTATTTTTTTTCTTCTTCTCAATCTTAAGTTTACAATTTTTTTTTTTTAAAAAATTAAGTTTTGATTTAATTAAGAATTTTTTTTGTGTGACTTCATCGTTTTACTATGGAATCTGGATAAATCGAAATGCTCGGTTAACCGAATATTTTCAGTTCGGTTTATTCCGCTCAAAAGTAAAAATCCCGATAACTCGAATTTTGAATAACAAAACTTCTTTAAAATCAATTTTTAGCTGTCAAAATCTCATTTATTCGAATACTTTTAATACCATAACAAAACTTCAACAAGTCGAATTATTTTGTGCATAAAAAAAAAAAAAAAAAAAAAACCTCGTTAACTCGAATTTTAAACATCAAGACTTCATTAATTCGAATTTATATGACAACAAAACCCCCATTAATTCAGCATTTTGCTCAGCTAAACCTCTATAATTCGAATTTTGACCCTGAATAAATCGAAGTCAACGTTGAATAATTTCTTTTTATAACTATGTTTATCGAAAAAAAAAAAATCAAAATACAGTAAAGATATTTTAAAAGAATAAAACTCTTATCTAAGAATAAAAACATTAATTTTTTATATTCATTATCTAAAATCGAAGGAAAAGAAAGGTTCACACAAATTTCAAGAATTGTTGTTCTCTCTCTCTCTCTAAAATTCGAATTATCGAGGTTCTCCCGTATTTAAACAAGAATAAAGTCTAAAGAGTCTCGGAATATATCTCGTAAGCACGTGTTAACAACCGGTTGTAAATGTTTAATGCATGATGCTCTCTCTCTCATAAAAATGTTAAATCAAGATAGGAGCTGTTCACGTTTACATTATGATGAAGAAGAAGAGAAAGTGTGTTAATATTATTATACCTTCGCTCGCGAAACTTTTATATATATGACTCCTCTTTTTTTTATATACCGTATATAAGACGTTAAGACGTAACTCTGCGCCATCGTAGGCAATGTATATATTTTTTTTCTGGACCAGACGGATTTAAGCGCGCGAACCTGCTCCGCCTTCGACCTTCATTGAAATTCATAGTAAATTATTTTTCAAATACTTTTATCTCTTTTTTTTTATTATTATTTTAATGGGTAGGACGACGAGGCTTTAATAGGAAAAACGAGATAGAAGGAAGTGGAGCAATAATAGACACTGCAAATAGACAGAAAGAGAGAGTATATAAAGTTTGTGTATGGAGTTTTATGTACTGTGGATCTTAATCGACTACACACTTTTCCATTGTAAATGTTTAGACAAATAGTGTATTGGGTCACACGTAAAAAAACAAACAACGTCGATGTTTGATAAAAAGTTCTTGTTTTATAGAGGGCGTTTCGCACACACACATATACACCGTTTTATTAGGATATACCTTTCATACTAATAGTATTAATAATAATGCACTAATAATAATTAAAATTACGCCTGATGTTGTTTATATTATAATGATAGTTTTTTTTTTTCTTTAATAATCCAGCTGATCGCATTTATTCGCTATTAAATTACTTTGCTCTTTGCTCGTACACAACACAAACACATTTTTAATCTGATATAATAACAATGACTGCAGCTGTGTGTATTCGTTCAAATTAAATGACACTTTTGTTTTCTCTTTCGAATTGTGATTAGAAATTTTTTTTTAAATTTTATTATACTGTTTATTCGTAATAATTTAAAAAAAATTTGCTAATTTGAGAATAAAAAAAGTTTTAAATTTTCAACTTTTAAAATTTTTTTTATTTAAGTTATTTATTTTCTTAAAAAAAATATATAACACACCTAGTAATAATTAATACTAACAATTAATTAAGGTTTTGAAAAAAAAAAAGGTTTGTAAAATCAATGAAAACCAGATAATTAAATATAATTAAAACGAAATCAAGTTTATTTATTTAAAAAAAAAAAAAAAATTGCTCGTAATTAAATTTTTGACAAACGGTTTTAAAAAAAAATCAGGATCAATTAAAGCTTAATTTTAGTTTTAAAAAAGAGGTTGGTTATAGTTAATAATATTAATTAATGAAAATTTATTTACTATACTTGCCAAATATTTTTTTTTTTTTGGTTTTTTGTCGTTTATATTGTCAAAACAATTTTATTAAATTAATTTATTCTTTTGGCTTTTAGTAAAAAGTCGTCGTTTAAAATTGAGGCTAAAAAAAGGCTGAAAGTACCATTACCCGAAAATTTGTTTCTTGCTATTTTAAAGATGGTAAATAGGAGAAAGAAATGTCTTAATTGAGTGGGTTTTAATTGATTTGTTTTCAGCAATTAAAAACTTGTTTTTCTTAAAATTTACCTTTCGGTACTATCATCCTATTTTATTTCATATTTTCCAATAATTATTGGTTTCTCTCTTCATCATCATCACTATCATGGAGAGAGCCATAGAAAACCAAAAAAAGCGTTAAAAATATCTAAGCCAGAAACAAAAAATCTAAGCGGCTTAGATGTTAAGCCGAGAGAGAGAGCTAAGCAATACTACTACAGTACTAAACAACGCCGATTTCATTTCATATGTTTGGCGCCACACGTGCACGCACACACACACGCGCGGGGCTAGGACTACGGGCGTCCTCCAACCACCACCACTGTGGCATTTCTGTGTTTTATAGATTTCCTTTTTGGAAAATTAATCGTACAATAGATTCGGAAGACTACACACGCTCATGACGTTCTTCACGTAACGTTACGCCGAGTGTATGTATACTACGCGCGGGTGTGTAAAAAGGGGGAAAAAAATAGTGACAATTTGATTCGCCGTTAGCTCGGTCATGTGATCTCTCTTTTCTGTTTTTCTATTGATGTAATAATCGAAAAAGCTAACTTTTTTTCCTACCCCGTCTTCTTCTTCTCTCCCTCCCTCTATCTCAGCCGTTTGTCTCGTTGGGTTTTACCGACGAACGCACGGGGGACTACGAACTGTAACCGTCGTCGTCAACGTCATAAACGTAAACTCTCTCTCGATTCTATTATTATTCTTGATAATAGAATCTTATTTACCTTTTATCTTTCTTCTTCCGATACTCCTACACATACACATGCAGAGTGTAAAATGACGAGAAGTCGACCGTGTTCAACAATAATAACAACAGCAGCAGCTACAACAACTAGATTAGCGTCATCATGGACGGTGACCGAATGTACTAGCTCGTTTCATTGCTCAGTTTCGCGTAAGAACCAACCTTAAATCAACCCCTAATAACTACTTAAAAATAATCATTATTATATACCGTACGGTATATTATATACGGTATAAAAAAAGAGAATTTAATGTTTTGGGGTTGGTGTTTTTGGCTCTGAGACTCTTGCTGTTCGTTCGGGTTTTCACGTTCGAAACATTCTCGAACATTTTTTAAGTTGTTTGGTATTTTATAAATGGGATACATCGTCAACATGCAGAGGCGTCAATGTTTGCAAAATTTACGCAGGTAAGAGAGAAATAATAATTATTATTGATTGATTAAAATTAGAAATAAATATGGTATTTATGAGACAGAGTAAGTTATTTTTAAAGAGAAAAAGGTAAATCAGCTGTTGTTTTTTGATTCGTGAAAATGCAGGGAGAGGAGGCGTATGAAAGTATACTATGTACAGATTGTAATGAAAGTACAGTACCGGTATATTAAATTTATGAGGAGGAAAAAATTTTTCAAAATTTATTTAGCGAATTATTTTTTGAATATTTTTGTTTCCAATTTTTTTTTAAAAATGATTATTATTATCATTTTGAAAGTGGAAAATTTCGTTAAAGTGACATTTTGACTAACTGTTACTTTCTGCTGAAATTGATGTCGAAATTTTGACATTTTCTAACTTTTTACTTGAATTTCACATGAATAACAAGCGTAAATTGAAGTGAAATGGAAATTTATCATAATCGGAAATGAAATTTATGTGTTTTATCATTTTTTTTTAAATTATGATATCAGATAGATTCTAATCTTTTCAATAATAATAATAATAAAATTATTCAAACTCGTTAAAATAATAATGATAATGCCAACGGGTAATTTTGTTAATTTAATGGGGGAAAAAATGTTTTAGTTAAATAATTGGCTATAAAAAAAATTATTAATTTTATTTTTCGTGCCACGTTTTAATTTTTAAAAATAAATATGTCTCCGATACTTTTTTTTTTTTTTTATTGCTTTCGATCAGTGTGATCAGTAGTAAAAAGATTGAATGAATGAGTAAGCGAAACAAGCTCTCGGAATCATGTATATTATTATAATACACAACTCGTAAAAATAACAATGGCTGATGGGAGACACGCGCCACGCTCGTAAAATGCAAACATTTCCATTAACTCATGTAGCCATGCGCGCGCACCTCTCTCTCTCTCTCCTTCCCTCCACCTCCAACCCCTCAACAGCCCTCGTCTTACATGCGATTGCCACCCCCAGCCCCACACACTCATCTAGTTTTATTTAATCATCGCTTTGCCCTGATCTCAGTTAATGCTAAACCCTTTGCAACTGGACTTTTAAAAAAGAAGAGATTGAAATGGCAGCCGAATTTTAAGAACTTGCGCATGCGTATTTTTAACAATGATTTTTAACCTTCTAGAAAGTGGTTTTACTAAATCTGGTTTGGGTAAAAATTTAATCTCGTTTAGTTGACGCCAAAAACTCGCTTATTTTCGATTAAGAAACTACTTGAATATCCATCTGATCTACTTTGATGTCAGATCTGAGTTTTGCTTTTTTTTTTTTTCAGTTTGTTAAGTTCTTCATTGTGTTGATTAATCTGTATTGTTGTTGCCCACCCCCCAAAAAATATCAAATTGATGGGCTAAATAGGAAAAAAAATTAAAGTCTTGAAAAAGAAAACGGGGTTTTGATCGTTTTTGTATTCGCCAAATCAATTAGAAAATCGCGCGATTTCGATCAAACAAAATCTCGTGAAAAATCCAGCGATTTCGTTTTACTAAATCTTTTAATTTTGATCTTAATTTTAGGTTTTAAAAATTGGTTTTACTAAATTTTCTTAAAAAGAGAAATTTTAATGTTTTTTAAGTTTTACCAATATGGCCCTACACCAGCACCGGCAGTTCTAATCGATAGAAAAGCGTTTAATTTCGATAGTAGAAATCTCTTAAAAATCTGGTTTTCAGAAAGTAGTTTTTAAGACTCGTAATTAATCTCGTTTGAAAATAAACGTTATCTGGTTTCGCGAACTCAATTGCGAATGAAACTTTTATAAAGTCGTTACTCGTTAGATCTAGATTAATTATTGAATAAATCCGGTTGGCTATTATAATGCTATTAAATGTTGTGGGGTTATGAATGAGAAGATACTGTAATTAATTTCTAACGTCTTAATTAAATTATTTTGTTTCGGGGGTGTGAGTGTGTGATGAAGGGTCGTCCAAGATTTTTATCTTTATATTATTTTTATCTGATCATTACAAACATTAGAAATTGACTACGAGTTGTATTTTTTTATTTTACATGCATTTTACTCACAAAAAATATATATATACAGCATAGAGAATATAAAAATCCGCGTTTGAGGTTACTTCTCACTTACAAATTGGTGCACGTAAAGTTTTTGTTTTCAAATAATAATAATAAAAAATAAAATAATAAGATTTTTAATAACTTGTGGTTAAATATAATTATTTTGTAATTAGAATGGCGATTGTATATTAAGATAAAAAAAAAATAACTTTTTTTGTTTGGATTGTTTTGTATCGGTTCGGTCGGTTCCGAGTAAAGTAAGAATTGGTTACGGTAGACCTGTTAAAAGAGTTTGGATACGCGCACACACCTTATTAAGATTTTGGTTCGAGATTAACCGAAAGGAAAAAAAAAAACAGAAGATAATGTTGTTGTTGTATTCGCGAGAGTCGAATTAAAATATATGGGCGTATACGTTTAGTCGGCGAAAAGAGAGAGAGAGCGAGAGTTGACAGCCTCTGGTCACTCTGGTCACGTTAGAACCAAAACATGCTTTGGTTACTCAAGTTTTTATCTCAACTTATCTTACATTGTTTTATACCGGAGAGAAAGACAAAAAAAATAAAGTTTTTGGAAAGCTTTTTTTTTTCTTGGTTTTGTTTTTTCCGTGTACAATTTCATTACATTTAATTAAGTGGTTTGTATTGTGATTTTAATTTGTATTTAAAATTAGGTCGAGTATTATTATTGAGAAATACGCAAATAAAAAAATGAAAATTTAAGCCAAGATTTTTTTTTTTTTTTACGTGAATATTTTTTCTAATAAGAATGCTTAAAAAAAAAACAGTACAAGTTTAATGATCTCTGTACATGTTTTTCTTTTAAAAATAAAAATTTAACTTAAAAGGAATTTCTCTTACATATTTTTCTGCTTGCGTTTTTATTTTTTTCTTTTTCTAAAAAAAAAAAAAATAATAATAATAAAAAAAAAAAAAAATTCTAATAAAATTTTGCATAAATAAACAAAGATTTGAGGAATTGAATTAAATTTTAAAGGTTTCAAAATTAATGTAAAATCTATTGATAAATTAGGTTAAAATTTATAAAGCAGAAATAATAATTAAAATCGGATAGAAAAATCGATCAATAAAATTAATGCGACAGATCGGACCTTTTTTTTTTTTTTATAATGGTTCTTTGAATTGCATTAAAAATGTAAACAAAATAAACGTAGAATTTTGTTGCTCCTCCATTATAAAATACATTGTATTTTCTAAATAATGAAATGAAAACAATTTGTCATTTTTCATCGTAAAGCCCAAATATTTTGCTCATGTTATTTTAAATTTCTGAATTATTATAAATTTAATCTTAGAATTATTTTAATTTAATAAGCCAGAAGTTTCGGGATTTTTCATCATGTACTGAAATTGTTTTTTTTTTTTTTGGTGGGTTGCGTAAAGAGCGAGTTTGTTGACGGTTTGAATTGGTCATTAATTCCCCGTCAGCTGATTCGCCGCATAAAGAGGATGATCTTCCGTAACCTAATTTACATGATGATATCGTCAGAGCACGTTGAATGTAATGTAGTCGTATGTGTAGTAAAGCAGTGGCATTGGCGGCGGCAGCGGCAGCAGCGTTGAGCTAGGCGGGAGGTCAACACATTTCGGATTTTTATTTTATGTTCTCTCGTAAAACCAGTTGAAACGCTCCCACTCTCTCTCTCTCATTCACTCACCTCCAACCAAATGTGCGACGGTGCACTCACTGGATTTTATATATCGAGGCTACGTTTATTATAGTCTCCGAGCAGACATGTCTGAACTGCGCCATATATTTATTTTTGTCAGCTGATTTTATTTTATAGCGACAAAAGCGCCCCCGATGGAACATTAAACGCTTTCACAATCTCTGCTCTTGTTTTTTTCCATATATCTGTTTACCTTTTTTTTTTATTTCTCTCTATTATATCAATACTATGAAAAAGAGTTGGTTTAATAATATTTACTTTTAATAGTTACTGAGCCTTAATTCAATTAATTTTTACTGGGCGAAATTGATTGAGTGGGTGTAGAAAAAAAATTAAATAAATATAATTATTTGAGTCTGCGCGATTTAATACCAATCAAATGTTTGAATATCGGAATAATTATATATTTAATATTGATCTTAATTGATAAACCGTGTGGATTAATCGACGTTGTTGCTAACGAATAAAGCTTTTTTTTTTTCTATATCAAAGATAATGAAATTTAATAAATTGGGTTTGGCAACGAAAATTAATAATATTAATTGTGGGGATGTAATTATTTTTGCAATTAAGATAGTTTGACGTCATAATTATTAAGCCGACGATTAAAACTCACCCGATAGATTAAAATGTGCTTAGCTTAAACTATACAGTACTGTATTATTGGCAGAGTTTTTCGATTTTTCTATTCTATTTATTTGAGTTTTGAACCGATTTTTCTCACGAGACTTTTAGCGCGTTTATTTTCACTGCTCCTAACTCATATAGTGTCCGTAAAGATAAAGTATAGTTTTGAAAAATTAATAACTATGTCAATTTTTAAGGAAAATGGATTTTTT
>JAQGAZ010001794.1:0-24397 GCA_034692225.1 Polydesmus complanatus | reverse complement strand
CAGTACCGTAGTTTCGTTATAAGACATACTGCGAATGCTGTGTTTTTATTTTTATTTTCGAGAGTTTCTCCGTCTTAAAATTATTGCTATTGAATGCACTGTGTGTATATTTTAAAAGAACGAAGCTCTGTGATTTTGCCGTAAATGGGCTTTTAATATCTTTTTCCAACATTTTATATTCTTGTAAAAAAAATAAATAAAATGTAGCATTATATAAAAATGAAACGAACTTAAATTGAAAAATAACTCAATATACGGTACTGTAGTATCAAGTTCCGAATTTTAGTAATGAAAACATTATCGATTGATTTTTTTCTTCTCTCCCCCTTCCCTTGTCTTTTGCAATTTGTATTCTTATTCGTATATTATTGCCGTAGGTGAAATTTTGTTGTCGAAATTTTATCTCTTTTTCGCGAAATTGGCATTAATATTTTGGGTGATAGATAGGGAACTACTACCGTAGTAGTATCTTTGCTTTTTTTGCTCTCACACTCACTTTCTTCGCTCCATTCACTTTTCCGCTACCGCGCTTTTAACATTTGGACGGTGACATTTGACGACGATGTTCTCGTGTTCCAATCTCAGCCGAGCTCAGCTCAGAGCCGAAGCCAAGTGAGCGAGCCGTGTTTCCCCGTGAAGACGACGACACAGAAGGCGTGCGGGAGAAAGTGATTGAGAGAGAGAGATATAGGGCCCATTGGAAGAAGCTATAGGGCTGGGGTTGTAGGGCGTCTTTATTCCGCGGTCGATTCCATTACGTTTTCGGATCTGGATTGGGAAGGGAGAAGAGCTGAAAGGCACCAGTGGTTGGCAGTGTTGGCAACGGAGTTTGTAAGTGGCGTTAGGTTCGTCGCCGTTAGCATCGTCGCCGCATCGGCACCGATCGCAGGCCGCCGACCAGCGGTTCTCTCTCTCTCTCTGAAACATCTCGCTTTTTACATTTGGATAATGGAGCGAGACGGCGCCGTAACAACGCGCGGTCTTTTTTCTTTCACGTTTAATTGAAAAGAAATTTTTCTCTCAAAACGAGAAAGGAGAATAGGAAAAAAAAAATTGTTTATTTAATCGGAGCACTGTGAATGGAAGAAAGGGGTCGTTCGGAAATTCGCGGAAAGCAAATTGTTAGTGTGGTTATCAGCTGATCCCGTTGCAATATATATAAATTTTTTTTATTAAATATTTTTTGGTAAAAATTTTTTTGATGATATATTTATTTGCTTTGCTAACATAAATATATAAGAAAATGAAAACTTCAATATTTGGGATGGAGCTTTTTGAGCGACGAAAATCCCATCATCATCGTCAATCTCAACAGCAGCAGCAGCAACAACAACAGATACAACAGCAGCAGCAGTTGGCGGCTTTACCACCGCCGCCACCGATTCCACATCACGCCACCTACCATCACCATCATCATCAACAACAGCAACAAATATCGCAGCAGCAACAGCAACAATTGCTATTACACCAGCAACAACAACTTCAGCTTCAACAACAGCAGCAGCAGCAACAACAACAGTCGCAACAATCTCGAAAACATAAAGTGAGCACGAAAACGCGCCATTCCCTCTTGTATTATGTTTTGGTTTCACCTTTAAGAAGAACGTCAGGGGTGAGTTCTTATGTTTATCCCACCTACCCGCCTTATCCATCATTTCTCTTTCGCCTCACCCACCCAACAACCACCTCCTCTACAAACACCTCGATTTATCATCACACTTCGATACATATGAAAAATTAACAACGGGCTATAATATACCTTGTGTTTCTTTTCTTTTTTTTTTTTTTTTTATTGTTTCTGCGCGTCTGCTTTAATGGAGAGAGGGCGATACACGCATTGGACGGAGCAAATGTTTTATGTTTAATATCGATTTTTGGCGGTTGAGTAGTGAGTGGATTTTTTGACGCCTCACCACGTCATACATTATCAAAGGGGTTTTATTATTAACTGTACTCCAGAGGGGCCAGATCGCCTTCGATACCCTCAAATTCCAAGTTGATAGATAAATTAGTAAACAGTCTAAATAATTATTAATAATCTATTATCCGTTTATTCATGGTTGGTTATGGTTACGTGGGGAGTTAACGGATGGCTCTCGTACAAGGAAAGTTTCAAGAAATGAGATAAATGCCGTATTTAATTTTGATGGAGTATTAGGGTAATTAAATGTGATCGGGAACTTGGACTCGATTAATCTCGTTAATTGATATGAGACTGGGAGTTTTCGTTAATTTCCGAGCCATGTTTTACTGCAGTTTTTAGTACATTTCATGAGTCTTTTACAGTTATGGAACGATATTTTTGCAAGGTTGCTGGAAATTTTCCTGCGTCATTCATTTTAATCGAAAGTGAAACATATTTTTTCATGAAAGCGAATTACAGTATACTGTATATATATTTTTTGAAATGCAATAAACGTCCAAATGCACTTTCTGCTTCTTACCGTCCATAAAAGTACATCAATTTTTTCTTTTTTTGCTTTTAATATCCGCAAGAAAAATATTAAAAACACGGTGTATACTTTGTCTTTTCATTACACGGTGTATACATTTTGTTTACATGACATATTTTGAGAAAAAAGAAAAATCTGCAATGTTTATGTTTTTTAAAAATTGAAATATTTGCTTTTGAAATTTGTTAAACAAGTGTACGCTAGTAAGATTTTTTAATGCACGGTACCGGTAGTAAGATTTTTTAATGTACGGTACCGGTAGTAAGATTTTTTAATGTACGGTACCGGTAGTAAGATTTTTTAATGTACGGTACCGGTAGTAAGATTTTTTAAAAATGCAAATTTGAAATATTAAGTAAACAATGTTTACTAACATGCTCTTTGTACCGTAACGGTATTGATTTTGTTGATGTGACTCGCGTAGTAAGTTTCAATTTATTCTGATTATTTATTGACATTACCAAGTGGAAAACATGTTTTTATTCCATGTAAAACATGAAATACTCTACCGGTACGCACTTTAATATCTATTATTAATGTATATATTTTTTTAAATTATTATTTGCTATTATTTTAAATAGTTTACTCTATCTTTCTTTTACGGTTGAAAAATTCTCATCTATTAAGTTCATCTGGAGAGTACAAATTTATGTTGTTTTTCTTTTTAATTAAACTCTACTCTTAGTTATAATAAATTTATTATGCTCGTTTAGTTAAGCTGGAAAAGCTAATGGCGCATAATGTTAGCAAACTTCTTTGTTTTTTATTTTTTTTTTTTCTCCATCGTATTTACTTCAAAATTGACTGCTGATAATTAATTTTACCTTGTGGGGTTCTATACTTCTTAAGCCAAACTTGTGTAACTTTATACTTTACGAATGAGATCTCAAGCATTCAGTGCAGAATTTTAATACTAACTTGAAAAAGTGCATAGTTTTCTTCATTGAGAAAAACATTTTTGTTACATTATTACAATAGGAATTAATTTTTATGAGTCGATGTTTACGCTTGAGATGAACTTAATACAGTAATTAGTTTATTACGGAATATTAAACTAGGCGGAAGCCTGTCACTCGACAGGCGCATATAAATTGGGTGCGCAGCAACATCTCCAAAACCATCTTTTCCATATGATGGTCCAGGTAAAAAAAAAAGAAAAAAAAAAATTAAAAAAAAAAATTTTTTTTAAAAAAGAAATTTAAAAAAAAAAAATTTTCAAAAAAAACATTTTGAAATTTTTTTTTTTTAGTACCGTAATTTTTTTTAATTTAATTTTTTTTTTCGTTGAGCCTATCTTTTGTCAAAAAAAAAAAAAAAAGATGCAAAAAATTTCGCGCTTTGCAAGCTCGACGCTTCTCCAAGTCCCTGACTCAGGATGTAGGAGCTATGATTTTCGTGCATCCAGCATTAGTGAGGGCGGGCATGGAGAGCTGCTACATGTACTGGGAAGTGAAATGGTGGCGTGGTGTATGAAAAAGTATACCCAAAGGTGGCGCCTGTAATTAGTGCAATAAGGCGAATCCACACTAAGCGACCTTTTACTATCTTTTCTACGATTTACCCGTTGCAAGAGAATTTAAATTAGCTAGTGTATAAAGCTTCAGCCGCGTTTTAGCTTTTTATTTATATATATTAGGATTGTCATTTAATTTGCGAATACATGTACACTGTACAGTACATAAATTTAAAATACTGTACACCTTAATCCCAGCCTTCGCAAAATCCGATTTGCTTATACAGTGTTTATTCCCTCCATGTTTTATTCGTAAAAATGAGACCCAAAACTATTCATAATAAGGTTTGTTTTAGCCATAATAGCTTAAGTTATAATGTATTGCTTATTATTTTTTAAATGGAACTTTTAATTTGTTATTACCGTATATGTACTCGTATAGCCTATTCAGTTTTATTCAGAGATTATTTTGGATTATGACGGTTCTGCAGTATAAATAACTGTAATTTTACTTCCACAATTAAAACTGAGTAAGTACTTTTTTTTAAAAAAAAAAAATAAAGAAAACTTAATTTGGCATCGACTGTGGGCTACTTAATTAAAATTCTTAAAATAAGTTAAAAAGATTCCTTTTGAAAAATCCTTAATAGGATTGAAAGACGAGAGTCGTGAAGAGGCTCGCATTGTCCGCTGTTGTGATTTTGACATTGATAGCCACTCGTCCCAACTTAATTGGATTTAATTTTCTCATTATCCGGCGAAAGAGTCTTCTTCAAGCTAAGGTGTTCTATTTCATCTACTTAAATTTACCAACAATAGAAAGCTCGCTGCTATTTATACACTAAAATATTTGAGAGAAAGGATGCAAAAGTAGAATTTATTAATACTATTAACTCTTTGCCCTTTTCCCCCGACTCCAATTTTCGCTTCCTTTTTAGCCTCGTTACATTTAAACTTGGACCGCGCACGAGGCGTAGAGAGGCAGACCGGGTGATATGGTTGGTTCTTGGAATAGAGATGGAATGGAAAGTGTTAACCAAGGTATTCCACCACACTCGAGGTTTAGCGAATATGAACAAATAAAACTGATTTTTTTAAAAACAAATTTATAATTAATTTTATGATGTTTTTCATTAAATCTCATCGGAATAAATGCTTTTAAAATAGTCAAAATTGAGAATTGAAACATCTGGTTTTGAAGGAAAATGAGCTTAGTCCAGCATGTCCATCAACGCGTCTTAGGCTGGTGTAGAAATGATCGGTGCTTAATTTATTGGTACTTAACGAAAATGAATTGTTAATTTATTTATTTTTTTGAGATTGGTTTTCACTTTTACTTTCAGTGCATTGGTTTTTTTTTTTTTTGTTTTATTTACATAAAAAAAAAAAATTATTTATTTATTTAAAATAATCTTCATTTCTTGAGATTTTATCATTACACTTTCATATGTTCTTTCTGTTTTTTTTTTTTTTTTTTTTTTGGTTCGATCTTAAATAAATAAATAAAAAAAATCGAGATTTAACGCCAAACGTTAAAGAAATTTGCGTATCGTATAGAAAGTATTTCTCTCTACATTATATTCTCTCTTTTCGCTGTTTATATTTTCGGCAAGAGATAAAAAAGGTCGTGCAACGTAACGTTACGTGGAATGGAATGCACATACACACTTCCACGTAGAGAGAGAGAGAGAGATGAAGTGCGTGAGAGAAAGAGATAGAGAAAGAAAATCGATACGTATGTATGATAATAGTTTCAGTCGATTTGCTTTCCAAGCGCAGAGACCGTTTCACTTCAAATGCTTTTAATAGCTTTTTCGCTATATACAGTAGATTTTTTTTTTTTTTAAAAAATATTTCTCGAAGAAAATTTGCTCAGGTTTGCAGACGATTGGAGTGTGTGGAGTGAGGGAAGGAAGGAAATTGTTTTGTCTTTCGCTTTTCTCACGTAATTACAAATTACTTTGGAATGCCAATCGATACTTAACGCCAGATTAGGCGAACGATGAGTAGGCGGGAACGAAATTTTGCTTGAATAATGTAAACATTTTTTTATCTTCCCCCCCCCCCCCCCCTCTCTCTTTCTTCCCCAACAAAATCACAGAAAATAAATAAAAATTACGGCGTGACGTAGGCGATGGTGAGGGTCGCCCATTTTTAATCTCTGGATTTGAGTTCGTGTCGACATAATAAGCTTAGGCTAGAGACCAAATCCACGTCACAAACCCAACCCGATTCCACGGGTGGTGACGGTACTGAAGGAGGTCCACCCTATTTCTATGTCTGTAGTCAAGGTAGCCATTGCGCCGACGGATTACGTGATTCGGAATTAGTTAAGTGAATTGAAGCATACTGAGTGAAAGAGATGCCAAAAGTTGGGGAAGCATTTCGATAAAAGGGTTTAGTCCGCCTACAAATTCGTTCAACTGAACTTAATAATTTTGGGGGGCGATTTTCTTCCCGTTGGAGCCAAATGCATAAGCGTTAACCTTTAAGTTACCGTATTTTTAGCTTATGAGCTTTGTTTTTAAGTTGAATTTCATCATAGAATTTTGAAAGCGTATAATCGTATCAGACCTTCGCCGTGTGACTGAATTCTGTTGCGGCTATCAATAAAAAAAAAAATAGAAGAAAATAGCGGAAGATTCAATTACGAGCCCTGGTTATTCCAAGTTTTGAATTAGATTTAATATTTTTTGAATTTAATTTGAGCGATAATAATTTAACGTTTGAATTTTAAGCGTTCTAAAATTGAGTTTACGTTGTTGGAAATTGAAAAGAAAAGTAAGCCTATTGTTTTTTTCTTTTTCTATTTTCGTCCAAGAACTTTTTTTTTTTCTTTGCCGTTTTTTCATTCCGCGCGGTTTTTTGGACCGAGGAATTTATCGTCTGCGGTTTGAGAAGCCAAACGACGTTCGATAAGAAATTGAATCGAAGGAGATAAAAGCGTATTATGATTTTTCCTTTTCTTGTTCCCGGGCGTTGCTCGAGCACTACTATATTGTTTTTGTTTTTTCGGTATCCGAAGTGAATTTGCGAGTTTGAGTTAAACGAACGTCACGTGTGTAACTTCTCTTTCTCCCCCCCGCCGGATGACACCGAGCGGAGATCAAGTGAGATGAAAAGAAGGTGGAAATCGTTTATTTTTTAGATATTTTTATTCGGATCAATTTTTATTCTACCGAACCATTATTTTTTTTCTGTCTTTTTTTCGTGGGAGAGAAGATCAACTTTTAATATTTGATTTTTCGTTTACCAACCGCCGTTTCGTTTCGTAAACCCCTCACAATATCATCTCGTTTTTATCTTTAATGAAGAGTTTTTCAATTTGATTTTTATTTGATTTTTTTTTTAAAGAAAAAAAAAAAATAATAAGTTTTGACGCAATTTCACAAAATTAAATTTAAGTAACTCCCAACTTTTATTTGAAATTGACAATGTTATTGAAATGCGAAATGATTGGTTTTAAATTAAAAATTTGAAGTTTTCTATTTCATTAAAGTCAAATTTAAAAGTTACAAATGAATTGTGCTCGGCTTTTTTTTTTTTTTTTTTTTGGCATTACCGTAGTGATTTTATTCGAATATTGGTTAGAATGGAAAATTGATGTTTAATGGAGCGTAAAATGTATTTTTATTTACCTTTTCAAACACGTATTATGCATGTAAATGAATGCAAAGAAAAATGTATCGCGCTTAAAGACTTTAAACATACTGTATGACGAGGGTTGTTGTTTTTTTTTTTTTTTGAATTACAGTATTTCAATTGTTCAGGATTTTTAGTTTAAACAGACGTTCACTAAGAATGTCACAACACATAATTTAAACACAAAAAAGTACTTTTGACACTCCTTTTAAGAGTATTTTTTCGACTCTAGATGCTGCTTCTTTCATATTGTTGCCGACAGAGGTAGGCGAATTGGATCAATCAGAATTCTTTGAGACATCTGTTTTCCTCTTTCACAATAATTCTGTCCTCCTTCCTCCTCGCAAATCACAATGAAAATGTTCTAAAAACGGAATCCCGGCCTAAGTGACTGAGTGTATATAGTCACGTAAAGCTACGTAAAATGTTTAGACACGTTAAAAGTTTATCAAACTTTTTGTTTGGAAACATCGACTCTGCCATATACAGTACCGGTAGTAAAAAATATTTTTTTGATATTTAACGCGTTTTTTAAACCTGAGATTTAATTTTTTTTTTAGAAATGTATTTTTACAATATTATTTATTTCAAAATTGGAATTTTTTTTTGTTGTTGAGATTTAAAATTTAAAGCGAAGTTTTTCACCGCTTGTTATTTCACGTGTTGTAATTTGTTTTTGGGGTTCTTATGCATCCGAAACAAAAATAGAAAACTCACGCAGTTCTCCTGTCACTGCATTACAATTTTTTTTTTAAAGTTGATGCTGGTAATGTGGCTTCCGTTTTTAGTAGCAACTCGAGAATAATGAATACAAACAATAATAAAAAAAAAAAAAAATACCGAAATTGCTTTTCCTTTTATTTTTTGAATTTCTTATTAATTTTATGTACTGTAAACAGTTTTTCATTCAAAGAAATTTTCAGAAAGCTTATAATCGAAAAATACGGTACCGGTTCCTCCTCGCAAAGTCTTCGTGCTGACATTTCGCTTTAGGCTTATGTAAATACGGTAGTTCTTTATCTTCCATAATTAATTAAATCGAAATATTCTAATACTTAATTCAGCGCATATTTGGTGAAAAATTACTTTTAAACTAAATCAAATTTTGAAAATATTGTTTCGTTTTTTTTAAGAAAAGGAGAATTTTTAAGAATTATTGTTTTGTCATTCAATTATCTACTGCTTCCCGTTTGATTTTTGGTTTTGTTTATGTATTTTTTTTTTGTTCCATTTTTATATTGGAAAATGATGAGTCGCATATTCCTGTTCCGTTTTGTGTGCGTGTCGGTGGCAGCGGCGCCGGTGGGTGGTCGAGTGATGGACGTTTTGATAATGAGCAGTCATTCTTCGATACATTCACCTCTCTTTCTTTAATTCACTCACTCACTCAATCGTTTCGCTAAGATTGAAATTTATTTCTAATATTCTCTACCTACAACTATCTTTCTCTTTCCGCTTCTTATCGATTTTGCTTCGATGGAAACGATAACGAGATGCAGACGTGGCAACATTTCAAGCCCGTTGATCAAGCGAGGAGGATTGAAGCAGACATTCGGGCTTTGAAAAATCTACCTGCTCTTCTTGGATTTCACGTACTTTCGCTCTTTCAGCTATTTTTATTTTATTTTTTTAAAAAAAAAAAAAAAAAAAAACGCGAAATCTGATTTTTTACTTTCCCCTCATCTCTTAAAAAATAAATAAAATGAAAGGAGAGTGAGTGGTGGTGACGCGCGTGACGTTGAACGAAAAAAATGGCTACCAGATGTTGACATCGTAAAAACTCTGCCATCGTAATAGAGTACACATTCTGTAATTTTCCCTCCCACACAACATCATGAAACAAAATAATAACTTTTAATGCTTATTATTATGATATAATAATTATTGTGTTTTCACGAGCTGGTCAAGCCTTAGACTTTGACCATACTGCGTCATTATACGAAATTTTATGGTGTACGGGTATTAAAAAAAAAAAAAAGTAGAAAGAAAAATACCGGTATTGAATTTTTTTTTTAAATTAAATTTCTGTTTTTTAAAAGCGCTTTTAAAATCATCTTGAAAGGAAAAATTGACTTTAGAAGGATTTTAAAATGATTTCGGAATTGAAAAAAAGTTTGTACTTAATTCGAAGTGTTACTCGAAGTAATACAGTACCGGCAATATTAATAAAAAGGTTTTTGAACTAGGGGTAAAACGTTTTAAGAGGGTAAATTGTAACGCACGGATAAGCTCGAATGCCGAAAAAAAATCGAATCATTTTTGAATTTCTAATTGAAAATTGTATTATAGAATTTCTTTTTTGAAACATTTTATGTGGAAACAGTTTCAATCAGCCAAAGTTACTCATTTAAATTGGATACATTATGTTTTCCGTTTTTACTATTAATTAGAGGTAATAAGCAACGTTTAGTGGTTTGCTTTTGTAAATGTGCTCCGCGTCGATCTTAAATTTATTATTGTGAAACTCTAAATAATTTCCAAAATTTGTAACATTCTCATTTTTTCCTTTTTGAGTAAAGACCATAATTTTGTTATCATTTTTAACTATTCCCCTCTCTAATTGGTCATCAATGAATTTACCTTAACTTCAAACCATGTTTACCTCGAATTTTAAAATTGCAACGAGTGCGGGATCATGTAAAACGGAAGTTGGTTTCGAACGGAGGATGAATGAAGGTGCATTAGATTTCTCCTTGGGGGAAGTAGTCTTAAAGAATTAGGTTAATTTAGCTGGAGTTTTGCTGGTGAATATTTAATGTGATGCAGACATCTCGCTGGCATTCTAAAAGCAAATTGGATGGTGTGGGTTTTTTAGAGTGAGGGGAAGGGGGGGTGAGGGGGGGGGGGGGAAGAAGTGGGGATGAGTAGGGTTTCTGCCTCGTCAGTTTTGAGGCAACTATAAATTTTCCATCTCATATTTTTTTATACCGCCGGCACGCGTAGGCTACATTATAAACTACCAAACAATATAGAATTTTTTTTTTTTTAATATTACCTCGCGAGCCGTTTTGAAGATAAATTCTCCGTTTATCTTTTGGGGAAGAGAGGGGGGGGGGGGGTGCGATGAGGAATTTCCAAAATTCTCATTTAGCAACTACTAATTCTGTTCACATATTTTGATGTAAACAAAACGAGGTCACGAAATGGCGTTCATACTTCTTCTTTATTAATTAACCGACATTAGCTTATATTTGTTTCAAATTCATTGCCTTATTTTTTATTGTTGGTGTCGTATAATATTTTTGCTGTTAATTAATATTCTCGTTGTTTCTCTTTTCAATTAACGCCACATTGCAGAAATCCAGTCGATCAAAGGTAAGAATTGTGCTTTATTCTATATTCACGTGATTCTAATAATTAGGTTAAGGTGGTTTCACACACACACACACGCACATTGGTGTAAGAAAGTGTGCGTAAGTCTGTGACGCGAGAGGTGTTTACTGTCGAATGAAAAGTTTTTGACTTGGCGTTAAATGTTATCTGATTAGTCAAGTGATAATAAAAAATAAAAAAAAAAGAGAATAGAAAAAGAGTTGACTTAAAGAAAATAATAAAAAGTGCTACTTCAACTGAGCTTAGGTCTTATCTAGTTTGGACGAGTTGAAAAGAGATTCGCGCGCTTCTCTAGATAAGATCAAATCCATCTGTCGCTACGAAAAAAGCCTTCTACTCAAATAAATTGAATGAGCGGTGGAAGTGCATATTAGAAGAAGGTGCTATCAAGTTTTGACTTATTTTTAGGTTTTCAACTTTAAAGGTTTTTCTTAAATAAAAAAAAAAAAAGAATATGGTTAGGTGTAATTTTGGCTGAAATTTGTTATTTTTATTAAGCTTTAAGTGATAATGATAATGTTTTTGAAAAATGAATATTGAATTTATTTTTCAAGTACAAGTGAATGGGTGATTTTGAAAAACGAACAATTTCCATTAAATTAAATATTATATTCCAGAAATCGGAAAAACACAAAAAACAAACGTATTGTATGTACTAGAAATTAGTTTTGATTTTATTTTCAAGATTAAACTAGACTCGTATACTGTGCACATCTATTTATGTTTGCACAATGGTCAGTATTAGCATGTTTTTTTTTTTTTTTTTTGAGATTTATTCTTTTAAGAAAGGCAAGATTTTTTTTTTTTTTGGTAAACAACTCAAAAACTAGTTTAATATAAAAATAGTCTTAAAAGATTATTTCATACATAATTCAATAGCTTTTTAAGATACTAGTTCATCTCCAAAAGAAAAATCAAACCTATGAGAAATTAAAATAAACGGTTTTTTTTTTAATGTACATGTAAGTAAATGTTTATATTTTGTTTTAAGTTTTTTCATGCATAAACTGCACCCACTATCTATTTATGGTTATAATGAAAAATACAATTTATAAAAGTATATTTTGAATTTTTTTGTGGAGATATTCCTGTTTTGTGTGAGTTGAAAACATTTTTTTTTTGCACACAAATGATGTGTCTTTACTAGTAGTTTACTTTCATTATTTCTTATCAAAAAAGAAAAGTTCGGATAAAATTTAATAAGTTCTCTTTCTAAAATAACTCATTCAAGTAGATATATTTATGCTCCGTTAAAATTGCAGTAATACATCTGCACGAAAATGCTAATTCAGATAGTAAATAAGATAAAGTTACTATAATATTATAATAATTTATTTAACAGTTCAGTGATTATTATTTGTTTAATGTGCAAGTCCTTGTATTAAAACGGTTCCTTGTTAATTTCACTGCTACCAGCTCGTAAATCTTCTAATCTAATGTACGTACATGTATTACCGTGTGTGTTGTTTGTCTTACTGTATACTGTATAAAAATGTGGTAACTAAATACTGTATTATCTTTTAATGTTGATCTCGTGTACCTGTGACGTAACACTGCGCGTGCTATGTTTTTGTACGAATAAGCACCGTGTGTTGTTAGTTGTCTATATATCTGTTTGTATTGTTTCCGATAGACTAACAAAATCCCTCAAGAGAATTCGAAAAAAGATGTCATCCTGGGTCACCTGCAGAAAAAGTTTCCCGACTACGCCGGTTCCATCGCCGGGAGAAAAGACCAGGTATTTTTTGTTTACATCTCGTAACAATAATTATTATTCTCGCTCACTCTATCTCTCTCTTTTCCTTCCAACGGAGAAAATCGATGTGGGTTTGGTCTCCTGGTTTTTTGTTTTTTTTTCCTTTTTTTCCTTTTTTTGTGGTTTTTTGTTTTATTTATTTTATTTTACTGCTTATCGCTGTGTTGTGCCCGTGTTGCGTAGTTATTTTTTTTAACCAATCACGTGTGTTTTTACCTTCCCACGATGTGACAGTGCTATTCTGTATGCTGTGCTTATTCTCCAAGTAAATGTTATTACAATCGATTGTTAATAATTTACCTTCACAAATTAGTTTTTTTGTTTAACTTTATTTATATTAGTGTTTAATTAATTATTTTTCTTGGTTGTATCGTTTTATTTTTTGGTTGTGGTTATTTATTTATTTTTTTATGTAAATATTGTGTGGTGTTTGGTTTAATTGAAATTTCCATCCCTGTCGAAAAGACTCATATTTATTTATCTAAAAAAGAATTTTCGGTTATTTATTTATTTACATTTATTTTCTTCATTTTGGATTCTTTAATTGGCTCGAACCAAATTTTTTTTTTTTTTTTTCTCATCTTCATTCGCTGCTTCTGCTTCTCTTCTTTTTTAATAGCTGGTCTTGCACGGCTCCAGGGATGGAAAAGAGTGGACTAAAGTGGTCTATGTAAGTCTATAGTAACACTCATCATAAATCATCATTACCGGTTGTTCTTATAGTTTTTGCTTTTTTTTTTCTTTTACTTTCCTCGGCATTTTTATTTAAAATAGTTTATTTTATTTCGTTTCCCAATTTTTTTTTTTTTTTTTGGATTTGTTTTTGGCGGTGTGTTTTAGCACGAAGGTTTTTTTTACATTTATTTTGGTTCGTGTTAATTTTATGCTTTTTTTTTTCCTCCCTCGTAATTTTTATTTAAGTTTCTCGTTTATTTTTATTTGTTTTGTTTTGTTTTGTTTTTCATCTTTCGCAGATGTGTGAAGGTTCATTTGTAAATTAATTGAAACGAATGTAATTAGAGCTCGTGCAACGTTCGTTTGACGAACGAGCGAACAGACGTTAATCTCGCTTAAAAAGCTAACGGTAATTAGTTTGACTACGGTTGTTCTAGTTCACTAGTTCTAAATGAGTATAGAGACATTTTTTCTCGCGCACAATGTGAGACTGAAGGCGCCAGTGGCATATTATTAAAAGGATCCCTCTAATATTTTTAATTGGATATTTAATTCGAAATTTTAATGGGCAATTTATTATTCTATTTTTACATTCAGTTTAACAAAAGTCTATAAAAATGTAGATTAAAATCTTTGGTATCCGTATCCTTAGTACAGTGTCTGTAAACATTGAAGTCTAAAGTACTGAAAGAAAGTATTATTAGAACTTGTGGATACGGTATTCGAAATAAAATTATTTCGCTTTCAAAAATTAAATGAATATTCTTATTACGGTGCCTGAAAAAAAAAACGAATTCAACTGAACTAGTAATAAATAATTTAAATATTTTAATGGCAAATGTAAAAACTGTACTTTAAGACTTTTGAACGTTTATTTGCTCTATTCTGTGATTAAAATATTCTCTTCCGGCCTCAGCACAGGCAACAAGACGTCGAGCATTATACCCACTCACTATGCGCTGCTCTGAATCCAGCTTGATTGAATTCGTTCTACGCACGTATCATACGTTGCTTAAAAAGTTTTTATAATTTTTTTTTTGTATTGCACTTCATGTTTTGTAGTTTATCTAATTTAAATTTAGGATATTGAAAAAGTGCGCCAACAAATGATTCAGACATGGTACGAATTCGGTCAAGCTGTAATTGATGCAGCCAGGCATAGTGAGTGGGTATAATGTTTTGCGTTGAGGCCGAGGGAGGATATTTTAAACACAGAATACAACAATGTTATAAATCTTTTCCGTGTGTCATTAAAATATCTAAATTATTAAAAGAATTTAATACCAATTCAGTTGGCTGCATTTTTTTACGGACGCCGGTTTTTTAAAGTCGGAATTTTAAGTTTAATAAATTGTATCTTCTGCTCTTGAAACATAATTTATCGTAAAAACTTTCGAGACATTCACTAAATTTGCATATGTAAAACAGGAGAGTCAGCCCATCTTTTTTTAATCAGTTTGGTAAAGATCAAATAAAACTTTGTAATTTATTCGCGGATTTTTACATAATTAAATATGCCGTATTGATTTATTTTCTCTCTTTTATTAAAATTGTGACGCTTCATTTGCATCGAGATAAAATATTTTTGCAAAAGTAAAAAATTATTTTTTATATTACGAGTATTAGTTAACGTGCGAAAATACCTTCAAACATATAAAAAAAAAAAAGCTGATTGTCTATGGCCGTAAAACAGTATTTTGGAGGTGGTTGAGACGCGTAATTTTATTTTGTAGTGGGAATCTGTGTCTAGTCGGAATTGTTTAGGCTGACTCGGATTGATGAAAACCAATCTTCTTCCCTTATTGTTGTTATTTTTTTTTCTTTCTTTATTGCGCGTATTATTATTTTTTGTCGCTGCTTTTTGCTTTCCAATTTCATCCGAAATAAGCTAAGAGTGCGAATGAAAACGGAAATAAGCATCGTTTTTCTTAATGGCTGGTAGGAGTAGGCTACACATATGAATTGTAAACTTGGAGATAAAAACCCGAGACACCGATGAAAGCAAATACAAGTGGTTAACTTTTCTTTTTTAGGTTAATCTTTTTTGTTCATCCAACATTTTGAATTCCATTGGATAAAAAAAAAGAGCAATGTTATTAAAATTTTTAGTTTCTTTTTTTTTTTTTTTTATATAGCTCGATGTAATTAGTTAGTTTTTATTACTCGGGATTAGCAATGTGATTGCAAACATAAAAGTTGTTGACTTTGAAGGAGAATTTAGAGGAAGAGAATGGGGTATGATTTGCGTATGAAGGGAATGGGGGAAGCTTTTAATTACTACTTAGCCGCATTACACCGATGCTATCAGTGATTGCCAACTCACGCCTCACCTAACGTTCAAATTACTGTACCAACAGTTTCAGGTTAAAAGACGATAAAATATATTCTTTGCATTTTATGTTTCATCAAATCGTCTTAATTTATAGTAGCAGGTTTTCTTTTACAATACTTTCTCTTTTTTTTTTAATTAAAATTTTTGTCTGAAATTAGTTAGGAACAAGATTAAATGTTTTTATTTTTGGGTGCAGATTTTTAGTTTTTAATATTAATTTTATAAATAATTAGATTAAATTATATAATAGGCATTCAAGAATTTGATTTGATTTTTAATTTTTTTTTTAATTTTGCATATTAAGCACATTGCATTAAATTTTATTTTCATGTGCTATGAGTTTTTGTATTTAATTTTAATTGTTTTATTTGAATTATTTCGGTGAGTTTTGGTTTCATAGCAACAAAATCTGCGTAAATTGCTAATGCATTATTCTGCAAATGACGCACAACGAGTTATGTGTTTTGATTTGTTGGTTTAAGCAGCACACTTTGGCCCACGCTTACCGTGTCATGTTCTTTTTATGGTTAATTTCTAAATGGCTTTAATTTTACATATTTAAGAATTGGGATTGTTGTTTTTTAGTTGATTTAACTCAATGTAGATATAAAATTTACATAAATAATGCATTTGCCATAATTCTAGAAAATTAAGCGTAAGAATATCTGGGCGGAAAAATTGTAAATCAGGGAACGATTAATGGAATTCTAATTCAAATAAGAACATTGCCATATTAAATTAACATTTAAATTTTTTTTTCTTATAAAGTACAATTTAAATAATTTTAATATCAATCATCTTCTGTGGCATTCGTACACAAGAGCAATACTGAATTAAAATGTTTAATGTAAAATTAACGTTGACATTTTCTTGACAATTGACTTTATTTTGTACGCACAGCGTATTATTCTTTTTATTATGGCTTTGACGTGTTAAACATAAGAAATAGTTTAATATCAATTACTGTAATTTTTTTAATGAAATGGAAATATAAGTAGCAGTTGCAATTGTAGGCCTAATACAATTTACTAAGCTGTCTACAATTAGTTTAATAAAAGTGTTCTATACTAAATTGCAATTTACTGCAATACTAATTTATTTTGACAATAATTACTATTAATTTTCATAAAATGTTTATTTTTTACTTTTATACTGACTCTAATAATTTTTATTAGTTATGATAAAGCGTTGTATTGTTTCCTTATTTTAATAGTTCGGATTATATATTTCCGTGTTTACATATTTTATTTACATTATAGTTTTTGCTTTTCTGACAGTTAGTTAAATAATGTAAACATATATTTGTTTTATTTATTTATTTAAAAATATTTTAAATAGAAAAAGTTTTTTTCTTTTGTAATCTATTGTGTTTTGGTCAAACAGACAGGCATTTTCGTCTCTCTGTATACATCTCTTTAGAACTTTTTCTTCTTCTTTGAACTTTCTAAGCGAATCTTTTCAGATTTTTTTTTTTTCTCTCGTCATTTCTTTTTTGATGGTAATTTAGAGTAAGAGCCAAATGTGTTAGAATAAGTAGGGTTTAAGAGTGTGGGTTGGAAGTGACACAGACTTATTCGACTTTTTCAATTCTATTCAACTTTTTTTTTTCTTATTGATTTTTTTATCGTGTTCTTTGCACCGCGTTTTGACGTGCTCATCGTTTTTTTCCGTCTCCTACTTTCACCCATTTCTTCTATCAAGGTTTTTTTTTTTTTTTTTTGTATTTTTCTTTTTAAATAAGAAAATAAATTCTGTGCGCGATAGTACTGTATTTGGAACTGTGTGCGCAGTTTGTTAGTTTTTGCTTATTTTTTCAACTTAAAACAGCTATAATATGGAAGCGAATGCTCTATTCGGTGCATGTACACGAATAAACGTGTTCAGACATTACACGCCATTAACATGACGGCTATATTGAAAATGTTGCTTTCATTAAACAAGTTAAAAATCGACCGCAAGAAGCGCCGCTGTCAGACCGAAATTGCGCATGTTTAAAGCGTGAAATTTAACGAGGCGTTTGACGGCCTTATAACTATATAATAAATACAGCTAGTAATTACAAAAGACTCTGAAAGTCTGAACACGGAACAAATCTTTTTTTTTTCTTCTTCTTCTTCTGCCTTATACCGAGTCCAACAAAATGGAACCTATTTGATTTTATGTTAGGCTTTTATGACGTCTTCAAGTAGATGGAGAAAGCTAAACACGCGGAATTGACGTCGGCTGCTGCATATTTATAGACTCCAGGGACGTTGCACACTCTGATACAGAATTATATTTAAGAACTAATACGTATAAAAACTTTGTTGAATACACGTTTGATGACTTTAAACGATCCAATATTCTTTTTCCAAACCTTTTATATATTATTGTGTGCGCTACATGTACTCGGTCATCGCTTTACGCGGGGATCGGTCGCGCATACATCTAAGCTTAGCTTAGTTTGAATGGATGAGTTGAAGCTTTTTATTGCTCGCTTCTCATCGATGTAATTTTATTTGCGAGAAAAGCATTCAACTACTGATTGGTAGAGATAGAAATATGCTTCCAAATGATGATATGATGCGCTCTTTTATTTCTTTCTTGTACGTGCGAATGGCTTTAAAAATGACTAGAAATTACAGGGTGATCGCGAGAAAAATATGGGGCCTAATGAAAACTTTGATAAACTGCGATAAAATAAATTTAATACTATTTTATTATAATTAGTTACAGTATTTACAAAATGAGAATACTATATGGTAGGCCCATACAGTAACTTTACTGAATTTACTGTTACTAGTTGCATAAATTAGAAAATAGGTTCTCATGATCTCGGTTTTAACGCGGCAGTGATCTTTCGATTTGCCACAAATTTAAATCTATTAGTAGCATAAGTGGACCCATAGATGCATGAACCCACATTAGTTGACGTTATAACGTCTCGTGTGTCCATAAACTGCAATTTCATATTTTTCTTTGCGTTGTTATTCATTTGTTTTTCGCATCATAGGCTACACAACTTTGAAATATGACTGACCATATATACTGCACACAGACCTTGCAAAACTTACGTCCTGAAGGAGACCTTTTACTTTATTATTTGAGGCCTAAATGACTATTTGTCATGTGAGTTATTTGAGCAAGCGACTCTTATAGGAAATGAACGATCGACCTTCGATGTTTTATTTCCGTTGAGGTATGGAGCTTGGTTCACAGATGGTGTGATCTTTATTGTGTATTTCGAGACGAAAGATGATCTTTACTTGAACTATTTGCCGCTTCTGGCAAATAGAACCGCGTCGCATTATTTCATCTTCTTCGGTTTCGCGAACAAGTTTCGACGATAAACTATTTAAAGATTGTACAAAGTTTTTGCGTTAAGTTTTACTTTATGGAAGGAAATCTATGTCTTTCAACAGTTTTATTTCGTTCATTTAATTGTAGAATTTTTATTTTTCTCACTTACATTCGTAATCATTAATCATCGCCTTGTGTATTTTGACCAGAGTCATACTTACACCGCTCAAAGAAGCCATTCGATGTATCAACCACCGGCCAGCATCTACGATGACGATCCGGGAATCATGTCGGAAGCTGAGACCAGTGCGACGGGATTTCGACGTGGGATTAAACAGAGGTCTAGTTTGCCCGTCGTCCGAACTCCGAACAAATCTCTGGAACGACCTTTGGGTAACATAACATTTTTGCATTTGGTAATAAATCTGAATGATTGCATTAAATGATTGAATGTAAAAGATTCTTAAATCAACTTTAAAACAAATTGAAAGTTAACAGTTTCAATATTACAGCTTAAACTCGCTATTAATTTCTTCAGTATTAATCAATTAAATTTTTGTTGTTATTTTAACATTTTTAATCATGAAAATGTGGAAGTTTAACCATATAATTACGCGATTCATAATTAATTTTTTGTTTGTTTTTAATAAGTTAATTTAAATAGGGCTTACCGTATGCTGCCTTTTTTATTAGTACAATTGTTCAGTTTTATAATTTTTGATATAATAAACATACATGTCATAACCCATTGTAAGCACCAGCTCTGGGAATTTGAATCCTCTTATACCCCGTGTTAATTAGAAGTTTGTTTTTAGGATTGGTGTTTCTGCAATTTCGAAGCGAGACCAAGCGAGCTTTATTACCGAACGAGATCACATCCCTGGACACTGTCAAAGCTCTGTTTGTGCGATCGTTTCCTCACCAGCTTTCGATGGAATATTTAGAGTCACCTCATCTGCGCATATACATTCACGATCCATCCAAGGACATGTTTTACGAGCTGGAAGATTTAAGGTAAATATTGTACTGCCGTTCTTTTTATGTTTATTTTGAGATATTCTCACGAGTGCTACCGCGGAATATCATATTAGTATTATGCGTCTTGAATATAATTTGAAGTTTGAAGGTGAACGCTAGTTGGTTCGTAACGATGCTTGAAATTTTACGTTTAGGAGATCTCATAATAGAATTTTTGTCCTTTTTGTTGAGAGTATTTGAGTAATGACGAGTTGTGAATTTTTAGAGATGTGAAGGATCGCTCAGTACTGAGGATTTACGAGCAGGATGTGAACGGTGGAGCGCCGATGAGTACATGGGATCAGGATATGAGTTATTTTTCTGAGCCGGAATTTGATTCGGAATATCAAAATCAGCATATTCATCGAACTAAGGTAGGAAATACTTTTATTTTTAAGCGCTATATTCAAATGAAATGTAAAGCTCGAAATCTAATTAAAATGTTACGAAAGTTATTCTTTGGAAATAATAATACGGTATTATTATTGCTTAACCGCACAGTTATTATACGAGTAAATGAGGAAAAGCACGATTTACAAAGTGATTAATGTTTACATTTAGTTTTGCAACTGTACCCAAAATATTTGCTTTTGGAAAACTATTTTAATGTAGGCCTAATTAGTATTTGTACGAGATTTCATACACCGGTACTGTATATAGCTCTGAAAAACTTTTTCATTTTGATTTGATGCTCTACTTTTTTTTTTTTTATTAGTGTGTGCATTTGTAAATCATTTTTTATTTGCACATTTGTTGATGAACAGGGGCAGATCTCTTTATAATTTAGTTCACGTACGTACCGACAGATTTCTTACAGTCTACAGTAGCCTATATCCGGGAATAGTTGATGTGTTTTCTTTATTTGCGGATAGTAATATTCTGCGTCAAATAACGCGCAATTGTGCAAATCCTATGTTGCGAGTAAGTTGGTTTAAAGAAAAAAAAAAAAATTCGCAAATTTGAATAGGCTTACTTATTTACGAGTACTGGATGCAGAAAACTTCATTTTTGGAAGGGAAAAATAATTACTCTAGCCTACGAACTACAGAAGAATAAATAGAAAAGTAAATCGATAAGAGAAAGATGACAGATGTAGGTTATATGTAGGCAGAATTCCAGAGTATTTTATATTTAGTTGTAAATAAGAAAAATCACATAATTTGCGGATTTAATTTTTGTGTTACCAAATTTAAGTACTGTATACACCTAAATTAATGATATTTTTGGTTCTTATCTTTTAAATGTCATTACTGAAAAAGTATCTGCTCGCTCACTTGCTATCAAAACAGCGGAAATTTCTAAAACCGGTGCACGTCGAAATTAAAGTTTTTTTTTAATTCAGATTGGAAATTATTATTCGTAGGGCATAGGCATATTTAAAGTGCAATGCGAATATTTCTGATATTTTTGCGTAGATTATTATTGTTTTCTTCTTAATGTGTTATCTCATTAAGTTAATGTGAACGAATCACAGTTAGACATGTAGAAATTGAAGAATGTTTTCTGATGTGCTGGTAGCGTCATATCTCAAGTTCTTAGCGAATTTACGGTACCGTATGGAAATTTATTAGACTGTCACTCTGGGTTTTATTAGCTTCTTTAAAAAAAATTTCACTACATGTTATGTTAAGTTATGAATAATTTAATATGTCACAGTTGCGGAATTACATACAGTATTAAATTCCGCTTGAAAGGTACATATCACTGTCAGTGCTTCACTCTACTTGTACTTTTTGATTTTTTTATTTACCTCTTTCCTTTGATAAATTTAAGCCCCAGTGGTGGGTTAATTTTTAAAGTTGGATAATTATTTGAACAGCTACCGGTACATGTACTGTAATTGCAAACAAATTTTTGACCATGCTATGATCTATTTAAAGTGTATTCATAATGGGTATTATGATGCAACAAAATGGTGTGGGTTATAACTCTTCAGGTTTTATGCGTTTTAAACGCTACATTAGTCGCTTGTGTTTATTGTTCGCCTCATTATTCAAAGCGGAAGTGTCGGCGAAATATTTCGGAAGTTAACGCGTTTCATTAGATAAGCATTAAATATCTCACAGTTGTTCTAAACACGAATGTTGAATGGGCGTGGTCGAGTTAGCACAACTGCGCATTGTTGATGCATGCTGCCGGTACCAGCACTCGGGTATCGGATATCTCGTTGAATAGAAAGCTAAGCTCGAACCGGGTGAGCTCAGGGTGTTATATAATTAGCTTCAACATCGATTTCATCGTGAGCATCTCTTTCACGCAATTCCGCTTGCCACCGTCACTGCTTGTTACTGTTGACAGAGATCACTCCTACCGGGTTACCTTGTTTTCCAACAAGTCTAATTGTCAGTTGTTTGGTTCGGTCTTTGTTTAAGCTGTTTCACCGCCTATTCATTGCTATGTACGAGCAGGTACTTAGCTCATTATCGTTGTTTTGGATCTATTTTTCGTATCACGCGCTCTATTTTTTTTCTCTTCTCCCTCTTTGCCAAAATACACAAATTTAATTAACCTTAATGTAGTCGATTACATTTCCTATAAATATAATATTGTGCATTATTGAGCGCGTTATTTATTAAAAGACCGGGCTGTCTATTCGCTATTTTTAGGTTTGATCTGAAAGAGAAAGGGAATACATTACATTATGTTATTTCTATAGGAATTGAATGCAGTAGTCATTAATTTAATATGTTTAAAAGCTCTTAATTTATTGTTGTTTTCCGTAACAATTTTGAACATTTTTAATGAAGAGAGTTCACTTTTCGTTTATTTATTTATTTTTTTTTGTTAGTTTAAATTATTCAAGGAGGTTTATTTTTACGTGCATGCTTTTTAAATTTGCGTCAGAAATTTAAGTGTCGATGTTGCAGCTTTTAATACTTTTTGTCTCGGCGGATCATTATTATTACTTTTTCTTGCAAATGCAAAAAAAAAAATCGTTCACGCGATGACGAGTTAACTTTTACGGGCTCAATCCGAGCCCTTTGAGTCCTATAAATTTTGCATACTCGGTAACACGAATTAGTTTATAGGCGGTAGAGTAAGTTTATACGGTGTTGAAAGATTGTCATAGCTAAACCGCGCGAGTTTAGCTTCGGTGCCGGATGCTGCGTCATCGGAATACCGCTAGTAATGAAGCATATTTGCAACTAAAAAACATTTGACCCAGTTGCGCTGGTTGAAGTGTTTCTGTTACATGTTAAAATGTTGGGCGTGGGTAGGTAAAATGACAGCTGGGCACCGAATTAGACTCTGAGGATTGTTTTTGCCAAAAGGCAAACACTTGCATTTCATATTTGCGGCGCAGAAACGTTAGACATTTTTACTTAAAAGTCGTTAATTTTTATGATCAATTGTTGAAATAAATACGTGAATCGGAATTTATTTTGGAATCAGTTTTTTTTTTGTTATTTTATCAAGTGGAAATTTATAACACTATCTAACATTTTTCTAATGTTTAATCACATTGGCGGTAAGTTTATTACGGTATTATTTTTTTTATTTTTATGAAATTCATTTTTAATTTAAATGAAAGCTTAAAGGAGCAAAAAAAAAATTGTTCATGGTTAATGCAAATTAAACGTAAACAAATTTAAATTAAATGGTTTTATTGCCATAATATTTGCAGAATTTTTAAATAGATATGCACTGTTTTGATAGATAAATTATGATTTATCTTTAATGCCAAACATTTTGATAAATGAAACTTTGTAGAACTTAATTCAATTTTTTTTTTAAGAAATGTTTGATTTTTATTAAGTTTTAAATATTTGGGATAGTATTGTTTTGCACATCATAAATATTTGATGCAGTACGCATAATATGTTTCGTAAGATTCTAAATTTGCATAAATTGATTTTCTTTTTCGTGTTTAAAATTTATTATCTAAAAAGCCTAGTTTAGCGAAGTGATTTTGGTTCTATTTTTGGATTAAATGAAGCGAAACTTTTTCTATGGGCTATATAGTAATTGCGAGTGAATTTTTTCAACTGTTTGTCCTTATGTGTTTTTTACACTCCATTTTGTTTGCTATCCGTTTTTAAAAAAAAAAATTTTTTGTTTATACCCAATCGCTTGTTTATTTCGTAAATAATGTAGGTCAGCGTAGACGTTGGTATTTATTGTTGTTGGCGAAAGTTTACAATAGAGTTGCATAGAACGAGGATGGTTTTGGGGGAGACGGTTGAAAGTCTCGATGGAGCGATGAGCCCGGGGAATTAATGGAAGAAAAGATTCCAAAAGACTGCTTATTTGTATTAGTGACGTAGGTGAACCGGTACATGTAAACCTACTTTGTACACACTTTTAGTTATCTACGAGTATTAATAGAGCGTTAGGAGGGCGTTTAATTCTCATAAATAATGAATTTGCTCTTCTTTCACGGATGATTAAAGGACTTAATACTCTTTTTCACCCTGTACACCACTTACACTTGGGTTTTCTACTGCCGTCGGAATAAT
>JAQGAZ010001793.1:0-24428 GCA_034692225.1 Polydesmus complanatus | reverse complement strand
CTGATTGGTCGAAAACGCCTCCCACACTAAATCCCTGCTCTCTGATTGGTTGGTGCCACAATTCTATACACTACTGAAAACCTATCAAGAAAAAGCCCTTTCCTATTCTTGCAAAATAAAAACTGTAAAGTGATGATTAAAAAAAATGAGTCCTGCATTGCCCTGTACAATGCATACAGTAATTCATGTCTTCCAAATAAGATTCGGATAAAAGATACTAGAAACCTGAATCCAAAAACAAATTTAATTAAAGTTGTTTACAAGTCAAAATTAGCTATAATAGAGGTTAAGAAAAAGGATTTAATGAAGCTGTGTGAAGAAAAAATTATTCCCCAACATTACCATTCGGAATATTCAACATTAGCAGTTAGCAATTTGATTGAAGACTGACTAAATGAAGAAGATGACATTTCTGATGATTGGGTAAATTTTAAAGTAAGGTTGGCTTTATTTGATTTTTATTAATAATTATCAAAAATTTAATAAAAAGTACTAATTTCAAAATAAAAATTTGGTTTCAAAATTATTGTTTTAACCCACTCTTAAACGATTTAATAGGAATTGGTAAAATGTTGTAAGTATTGTTGTAACCCACAAACGCATGTAAAGGTAAACCGGTAAAATGTTGCAAATCACATTTTTGAACTTTGAGCATTTTTCATTAATAATCTGGACGGACTTTAAAGAAAAAAAAGTAATAATCAGTTATGTATTGTGGTTTTTTATAATTACAAAAAGTTTTATATACAGTATTTAACATAAAAACTAAAATAACTAGGAAGTTTTTGTCTTTCCTGTAAAATTTGGTTGTTGTGGGTTACAACTTGTTACCAAAACCCTGTCAATATTACATTTGTAAATGTAAAAAAATTAGTAAATTGTTCCTTAAAAAAAACTAAGCAATGAAGTATTTCACATTCATAAACATAAGCACTCCCGTAGACATACCTGTACTTTATGCACCATAACATCAAAACAAATTTAAAAAAAATTTAATAGATACAAATTCCCGTTTAGAAAGCTTCACTACTGTGAAATAATTATATTGGTTATTATTATGCAATACGAGGCTTATCCATAAAGAAACTAATTGATTTTTATAATTTTTTTTGAAAAATTATATATAAAATAAAATTATAGGGTTTTGTTGATAAACATGTCAGCTATTTTTTCATATATTTGCCTTTTTGTTTTAGGCAGCTTTAAGCCGTTTTAAACGATTTTTGATGGCCTCAAACAATTTTCCCGCCACCTTTTTTCACCATTGCAGGACCTCTTGTTTCACCTCCTTGGTGGTTAAATTTTTTTTTTAGTCATGTGAGTCTTTATGGAGGTGAAAAAATAAAATTGTCAAAGCCCCAAGTTAGGAGAGGTGCGCGGGGCAGTTCAAAATATCTCAACCAAAAATGTCCAAAAGCGCCTGGTGGAAAATTCTATAGGCAAGTGGGCACCTAGCACAGTGCGCGGTAGGATTTTTTATCGCCATCTTTCACATTTTCACAGTTGAAATGCCCGCCACTACAATTGAGCAATTAGGAGTACCAGTATGCTTTGTCTGCTTTTATCGGACAAACCACTGGATCAAAATCCAGCATACTTTTTTAGAATTTTAAGTAGTTAGATTGGGTTTTTACAATGTTTATACATGTTATCAGTTCAAAATCACATTTTGAGAATATATTTTCAAGTTATACATACTTTTTGTAATTAATGCACATTATGCTTCATATCAATTTCTTATGTCATCATAGCTTATAGAAGATATGCCTCTCACATTTCTCCCAAACATTAGGTAGGCTAGTGTTAAGCCAGTGCTGACATTCACAGTGGTGTTTGGCAGGTATATGCAGTCATAGTATAAAATTTCCAGAATAGATGGTGTTATCAATTATAGTTTTTAACTCTTGATGAGTTCTTTCCACTGGATTGGATTTTGGGTGGTAAATGTTCTTTCCAAGCCAAGGATTGTACACATTTCTCTCATCATATTTAAGGTAAATTTTACTCCATTATTAAGAGCTTTGGGTAGTCCATTTTTGAGCAACCTTTTTCCAAGGATTGAGCAACCTTTTGTCTCTTAAGCAAAAACATCATCTATTTCATTTTTTGGCCAAAATGAGTTAGAAATTGTTTTTTATTCAAAATTTTGCGGGGAAGCGATTGGTGAGCTTTGTTTTGCAAAAAAGACAATAGGGGCACATAAACTGCAAAAATGACAACACAAGCTATCTAAATTTGTATGTCAGCAGCAGCTATCTCAGCAATATTGGCTTGACATCAGCTGATCCAATTGATTGCTGTAAAGGTCATTTATTTAAATTAATAATTTCAATAAAAACAGTAAGTTTTTTGATTAATTATAGATGTGCAATTCAATTCTAAAGGTTTTTTTGCTATAATTTTAAATAATACATTTATTAAAATGGAAAATAAAAATGTGACTGAAACAGGGCTGAGATAGGCACTGTTTACATCTGATAATTATGTCCATTTTAGTTTTAAAATTAACATTATAACTATAATAATGTTTTATTATGCATTTTAATAAACATAATTATACAAGAATTATAACATTCAATTTCTTTGCTTTAATAGTTATTAATTTTTTCTTAAAGTATAGGTATGGAAAGTGGAAGTCATGAGTGCTTTCCTGAAGTTTTCACCGATATAAATGATGAGTTTGTAATCCCTGAAGTCAACATATTTGCTAACAATCATTCTCCACAAACAACCGATGTTATTGAAGTGGTGTTAGACCTGGAAACTCTTGATGATTTCATCAATGGGATGGAACTTGTACCTGCAACAGAAGCTTCAGAGAAGGTGAAACGAGTTTACAGAATGAGAAGTAAACATGCAAAGTTAATCATTATGCTGGCAGTGCATAATGTTCTACAAAAATTATCATCAAGAAAGAGACAGCCAAATAAGTGCGGGACATGCTTGAAGAAACATTCGCACCAAAATCCAGGGTGAGAGAAGCAGTACTTCAACTCGATTGTTTTGACATGCCACTAGGTCAAGGTGATGAACTCACAATCTATTTTGCAAGATTAGGTGCAAAAATCGATGACTTTGAGAAAGCTAACATTCCACAACCAGATAGGTTAAAAACTCATCACTACCTACTTCAACTACCCAAGAGTACAAGTCAGTGGAACAAGCATCTAAATGCTTTATTTGCATTAAGTAGCAGTACTGTTTATACATTAAATAATTAACTAGTTATTGTTTACATGTATTTTACTTAGCATTTAATGTATTAACATTTTAACATTTTTAATTTAAATTAACTTTGAACATACGGCATTAATTTTCTTCATCACTGCTGACTTGGACTAGACAAGAGCGTTTTTATTGTTTAACATCATTTTCACTTTCTGAATCGTTATCTTCTCTTACATTTTTTCCACCTTCAAACCACCTTTCCACCAGCTCTCTTTTAAATTTTCAGTTTCTTTCAATAGAAAAGTCAGCATTCAAAAAAAAAAAAAATTAGTGTGCAATTATTATTAATTTCAGAATTTTCCTTAGTGGCTGTCTCCTTTTTATGGTTAACTAACAGGTAATTCCGTTTTTGTATTTAATGATTTCGATAATATTATAATAACAATAATAATTATGATCAGATAAACTACACGTAAAGATAGTTATTTTTTAATGTGTAAGGTATTTTTTTGATTGTTTAAATTATGTTTATTTTTTTCTTTCTATTATTAATATATAAGAATAAAAACTTACTTTTTAAATAGTCAAAAAGGACAAATGCTGGCAGAGAAAGGATATTTACCATAAAAATGGGTCTAATCTTTTGCGACAATCAACATACTGGAGGTGTGAGCAGTATACCAAAGTGAGATGTCTTGCTAGATTGATTACCACTGGTGCAGATATTGTTAGCAGTACTGGGGAACATAATCATCTTCCAAATAAATCAATAATGCCAGTCCTCCACTTGCCTTAACTTCTAGATGATAGATCAATAAAAGTTAGAGTTCCGAAAGAACGAGCGACTCCACTTAACATATTTCTAGAAGTTCAAAGATTCAGAAGATACTTCTGGGTGATAGAATCTTAGAAGTAACTTCTAAAACAATTTCAACTTCTGGAAGCATTCGTCATGTGACTGGTCACGTGACTGCAAGTTGACCTCAATTTTTGTGAAAAGAAGATGACGTCGGACGAAGTGGTTGTGTGTGGTTTTCAGCAATCGGATTTAAAAGGAAAATATGAACTTTGGAGTCACGAGGAAGTAGTTTTAATGCTAGAAATTTTTCCGTATATTCAGCCCTTTAGTGGAGTTGCGTTGTGGAATAGAGCGTTTAGGAAGATTATCACGTGACCAACGTTCTGGAAGATAGTTTACAGTGGAGCAGAAGCATAATTGAAGCTATGCATATCATATATTTTGCAAAGAATTTGGCTACAACAACCACTGAGAACCCCAGTCAAATACTGGCATAGCAACTACAAATGTAACTTCCCCAGTAGCAGGTAAGCTACTGAGTGCACCTTTGACCGTGCAACGCAGTTCCCTAACTAGACTGGCCCTCAGTCACCAGTGTTAAAACAAACAAATTCTCACTTGAGTGTGTCAGGAGTATTACATGTGTTGTTTTTTATTAGTTTTTATTATTGCCCTATCACCAAAGGTCAACAATTAAATATTAGTTGCAAAAGTTGCTCTCTGTTAAAAAGTGCTCTATAGCAAGACATCATTTTCTGTTAAAGGCACCTAAAAAGCTTGTTTCAAAAAAGTTCATGTTAAAGATAACTGAGGGTGTGTCTAGTTAAGGGCATTGCATGACCAAAGGAATACATAATTGATGACAAGAATTATTCAAAGACTAAGAAAGAAGAAGGGAAATGTTCTACCAGATCCTGAAAATAGAATTCAATTGATGATTCCTTTAGATAATTTCTTTAACTAAGAAAAATCTGCAACTACTAGAAGAAAGTTCTCACTGGTATTGTGATGGAACTTTTAAAACTGTTCCATCCTTGTTTGAACAATTTTACACTATTCATGGAATTCATTATAATGTGATACCATCTGTATTTTGCTTAATGCCAAATAGAAGAGAAGACTTACATTGAAGTTTTCAGACAATTACTATGAATCCTGAATCAATTATGACCAACTTTGAAGTGCTCTTGTGAATGTTCCTCTAATTGCATTCAATGCAGCAGTTTTAAAGAGGGTGTTTCTTTCATTTATCTTAGGTTATCTAAAGAAAAATTCAATCGATTTCAAAAATTAGTGAAAATGATACAAATGATACAATGCCCAATACAATGCACAGTTAAATTAATTTAGGTGATACTGAATATCCTAACAGTATGAAAATTAATATTGTCAATTTTAAAAATCCCAATTAGAGAAATATATTTTAAAATATGTAAACTAACTATTTTATTTGCGTACAATAATAATTACTATACTGTAGAATAATTATTATTATAAAAATCAAAATGTTTAAGTTTAAAACCTACAAATAATATGATGATACAGTACTGTATCTCATTTTCCTCATAGCAATTCCCTTCTTAACCTTGAGAGAATAATAAAATCTAGCAAGCTGTGACATGCTACACCACCTGGTGGCAAGTATGGAAAGTACCATCCTTACCAAAAAAACGAGTGGCTTAACTTCCTCTATATAGTAACTATGGATATGTTGATGCAGCAGATTGAAGCAGCAATGACATCCAATAACCCAAAGCTGCAGATGAGGTGGAATCTTAAAATCCTAAAATGGGCGGCATACTTACATCACAAGTCAGCTACTGCTTACAGAGCCATTATTGCTTCTGGTTTCTTAAAATTACCCAGTGAACAAACTATCAGAAAACAGTTTGTGCACTTCCAGCTTGGGTCTGGGTTTAATGGTGCTGTTATGGTGGACATGCAGGAACAAGCAAAACTGAATTCAATAAGTGATCATGAGAAATATGTGGCTCTTATACTAGATGAGGTGTCTATTAGCTCAAGCATCATTTATAATAAGCACAATGGAAGAATTGTTGGGTTTGAAGAACTCACAGATGGGGCAGGAGCAGTCAAGCAACTGGCAGCACAACTTAATAACTCATCTTTAGCTCAATTACTTGTACCTGACATTGCCACACACGTGCTGGCTTTTTTTGTAAGAGGGATTACAAGCAACTTTAAGTATGCTTATGCCCAGTAAACAGACTCACTGCATGTGACCTAAGTGCTATAGTTTGGGAAGCTATTGAAAGGTTAGAGGATGGTGGTTTCCGTGTTTTAGTAGTAATTGCTGATGAAGCAGCTGTGAACCATCGCTTTTTTTAAAAAAAATATGAATGTCAGTGATGATGGGCATCCTTATAAAGTCAACAACCACTTTGCTTATGATATATAGAGTTGCATGGAAACTGAGTAACAAGCATACTGTATATACTTAAATCCCTATTCAAAGATGAATGTTCATCTAGCTGCTCAAGTTTTTAGTGAAACAAAAGGGTTTTGCTAAGGAACATATAGCATAAGAAAAAAAATGATTCTGAAACCAGTGAGACAGTCCACTTCCTAAGACTCATAAACATTTGGTTTGACAGCATGAATGCAAGGAGTAAAGAGGGCCCCATAAAAGCAAGAAATCCTAATGTCCTCAATTGTAATTATATTTAATATTTAAAAAATTTTAACTTTTTTCCATTTTTTTCTCTTTTATTAGTGGTTACAAAATGTCTTTTTGAAGTATCTATATGACTGGAAGTCATCAGTTGATGCCAGAGAAAAGCAAAGTAAAAAATGTTTATGAGCATGTCAACATTTGAAAGACATGTCATAACAGGTATTTGTAACCTAAGTAATAAGTCAATTGTTTTTATTTTATTCTTAACATGCTGTTTTCAGTGAAGTCTGTTTTGGAAATTGTAGTATTCCTTATTAATAAAAAAGCACCATATGCCCTCACTGCCCATATTAATCAGGATACAATAGAAAATGAATTTGGGCACATTTGGCATAGTGGAGGTTCAAATAATAAGGATATGCACAAATCTCCAAAAAGAAATCGATTAAGAGGGTACCTGGGTCTATCGAAAACAGGCAATTCATTTTAGCAAGCTTATTAATGAATTTGGTGTTTATTTACTTTGATACATATTTTGTAAGTTAAAAAGTTAAAATTAGAATAAAACATTTGCAATTTTTTTTTGAAGTTTCTGTCTCAATGCTACATTCCCTTTAATTTTTTTTGCACATATCTTGACATTATTTTCTTTGTCAAGTTGCTTCTGGGACACATTTCCCCTGTGGGTGAGGGTAGTTTCAATAATGGTACACAGACTGTCGCTATCGACAGTCTAATTCCCAGATTTCTTAAAGAAGGTTGTTTATTTTAATGGCTTCCATTGCCATTTCCAACCTTTTCTGGCAATCAAGATCAGAGTAATAGGTATCAATTGTCTTGTCCAATTCTACAAAATAGTTGTAGCAATCATCTGTAATGGACAACAAACCACCTCAGTCAACTCCTGCTGTACTCATTTCTTTTCATGCCTTTTCCCTGATTTTTTTGACGAAAGCTTCATATAGTCTGGAACTGATATTTTTTTGTTGATATTTTTTAATGCTTTTTGAACAGAACCAGCAATGTGCCTCAGTATTGGTCAATGGCTTTTGATTCGAAGAAGTGGGATGAAGGGCAGCTTTTTTTTTCTCTAACATCAAAGCAAAACTTTTTTGGAAGAGTATGTTGATGTATCTAATGTTACTCCTCCACTTGCCTTAACTTCTAGATGAAAGATCAATAGAAGTTAGAGTTCCGGAAGAACAAGCGACTCCACTTAACAAACATCTAGAAGTTGAAAGATTTGGAAGATACTTCTGGGTGATAGAATCTTAGAAGTAACTTCTAAAACATTTTCAACTTCAGGAAGCATTTGTCACTTGTCTGGTCACATGACCACCAGTTGACCTCGATTTTTGTGAAAAGAAGATGACGTCGGACAAAGTGGTTGTGTGGAAGTTTTCAGCAATCGAATTTAAAAGGAAAATATGAACTTTGGAGTCACGAGAAAGTAGTTTTAATGCTAGAAAATTTTCCGTATTTTCAGCTCTCTAGTGGAGTCGCGTTGTGGAGTCGCGTTCAGGAAGATTATCACGTGACCAACGTTCAGGAAGATAGTTTACAGTAGAGTAGAAGCATAAGTGTTTTTCCAATTCTAAATGTTATTCCAAATAGATAGTCGTATAGACTATCTATTTGGAAGAAATCCACACTACTGGATAAGCCAAAAATTAACAGCTTAATTTAATCCACAAAATGATCATCCTTCGCTAGACCTAAGACCACTAACCATCCTTGATCAGGAGCAGGGTTTTATTGCAAAATGCGAGAGAATTATAGTTAAAGTGGTTGAAATTAAGGGTTTCTCCAAATCAGTAATTACACTGTGTTCACAAAAAAACATTCAATACCGCACATGTTGAATAAAATGTTCAGGCTGCATTGGCTAATAATACCAATATTAAATTGCACTGACACTAAAACTATTTTATTCTAAACTATAAAAGCAACTATTTTATACTTTTTAAAACCCATGGCAAGTAAAATTTAATGTCAGAATTATGTCATTATTAATAAAATAGCTTTCACTGAAGAGGAGAGAATAGCAAGTGGCGAGCTCGTCTTGCCACGTGTGTTGAGGCCAAAGGAAGACATTTTTAACACAAAATTTAACAGTTAATTATTAAAAAAATCCTTAAAGTGAAGTTTAGTGCATGTGTTATTTAAATATTTTGATTATTAAAAGCTTTTAATACGAATTCAGTTGGGTACGTATTATACATTTTATTTAACACGTGCGGTATTGAATGTTTTTTTGTGAACACAGTGTAGTTTGGTAAGGCTAGCTTGTGTTGTGAAATAGCATTCAGGAGTGCACAAATCATCCAGTGCAGTAACTGAACACTGATAATAATTATCCAAACCAATTAAATAGTCATCTGGGGACTAAATTGGTTAAATATCATAAAATGTAATGCGGAAAAATTGCAAGGCTAAATTAGCTTTTAAGCAGCAACCAGAACGTTTGTAATCCCCTTCAGCATCTTTGGATGTTGCTTTTACACAGAAGTAATGATACCATGCTTCACAGCAATCACACAATCCACCTAACAAAGCCTTAAAAATAGCAATTGTTGTATTATTATTATAGACGGTCATTGATGCAATATATCTACAGTAATTTATTTTACATTATTAGTATTATTTTACTACTTTAGTTGTGCAGGTATGGACAACTAATTATTGACATAAGATTTACATCATATTCATAGCAGTTTTTGTTAAATAGTTATTACCTTAATTAATTCAAAATAATCATCCAAAAACTAAAAAGGATTATTTTTGGGACAAAATAGACTGTAGTCACTGTCGAGCCTTATGTGGATCTAAACACCAAAATGATAATTCAGGGTTCCCACATTTTTTTGAGAATGAAATTCCCTGACTTTTCAGGTATTTTCAATGTCATTTTTGAATTTTTCCAGGTCCATGAAAAATGAACATTTCATGATCATAATAGTATATGTGTAATAACTTATAGTATAGTGTAAAAAAAATTTCTACTTTGCAAAGAAATTGATTTCTAGTATACTGTATAATGGTACAAAATTGAAATATGAACAATAGAAAACATTTTCAACTTTAATAAAAACTGAATTGGAAAAAAAGGATAACTTATGTTTCCTAAACTGCTTTGGAAATTTCTTTATCAACAGAAATACTTTCATTCATTTTCGCATCTGCCCCTTTTCTGAGGGCATTTGACTTCCTACTTTCCCTTATTTTGCTGTTTTTGCTCATCATCATAAGCCAACCTTGCTGCTTTCACATTTCCAATCAATGCATGTGTGCTGTAATTTTTGTTGTAACTCCACCAAAAGCTGAAATGGAATCTAACCCTTGTTTTGCTATCATAGTTGCTTCCTTCATATTTTTCCACAAAACTGAGACTTTGTTAACTGAAAATCCAGATTCAACCATAGCATTCCCATGTGAAAGTATCAAAATCTGCATCACAAGTTTCCAAAGATTAGAAAATTCCATAGAAGCACCAATTAAACCATTGTGGAATGCATCCAGTCTTTGAGTGTGTTTATTGTATTCCACAAATAGAGTTCTCTGAGGAACAACTACAGTTGAACAAAATAACAGAAACTCTGCCTTTAGTTGATTTCCTTCTAATGCAGTCATTTGATTGGCTTTATGAAATACAGCAATTACATGTTGAAACTTTTGAATTGCCTTATCACAATTTGAGCTGATTTGTTTGGGTTCAGAGCACAAAGGTTGTGAACCAATTTCAATTTCAGTGGGGAATTTTCCATGAAGTGGCTTGTCATAGCCACTAGAACATGCTGGCACTCAGTATAAAATGACCGCACCTTCAAATCTGACAACTTTAGTCCTTGCTGGTCAAGACACTCTTTTGCACCAATTCCAATTGTCACTTTCCTCACTTCAACTTGACTTGCACTATTTTTTACCGCAATCTGTGTCAGTTTAAAGGCATTATCTGCATCTACAAGCACGTCAGAGTTGATAAATCAGGAAAGCAATGAACACAGCAAACATTTTAAATCTGATCCAAGAAAAACAGCAACTGGCTCCTGAGTTTGAAAAAACTGAAGGAAAGGTTGGAATGTCACAGCAATTGAGTTAAAAAAAATGAAATTTTGCTTCAGAAAGCAAGCCTGCCACACTATTTTTTATTGTCCAAAATGAGGCACACTTTGGTTGTTTTGATGTTGGCAATTGCATAACTTTATTAGTGTATTTGCATACATCAGGCCAAATTTGCAACAGATGTTGGGCTACTGGTAAATTTTCCACCCATGAATGAGCACACAACTTTTTAGGAAAAGTAGATGAACCAGTCATTTTGGTGTAATCTGCTCTCCATGCAGGTAAATCATGGTACAAATAATAAGCTGCAGAAAAAATGTCAAGCAAGTACCAATCAACAGCTTCAAAACCTGTTTTCAGTGATCCATGAACAGTGTGTGGTCCACATGATCCTATATTAATAAGTTTAAGCATTGACAAACCATCACCAATAATATGATCCAGCAATTCTTTAAAAAAAGTCAAATTTGTGTTTGGTCCATCCATTGAAATTTGAAGAATTGCACTTTTTTGTATTTCCATAGTCACATCAAAAAAACTTTCCAGCAAATCGTCAGAAGTAGCATATTTAAGGAATGTTGTGGTGAGATACTGTGTTTGCACTTTCGTTTCAGATGAATTCCAAAATCGAACATGGAAGTCTATTTGGCCACACTGAGTTTCATGGTTGAGTGAGTCATCAAATGCAACCAAATTATCCAAGTTTTTTAATGTATCAAACAACTGCACACTGAAGTATTTTGGTAAACAAAATTGAACCACATTACTTACTTTTGTTGGTCCCAGAGTAAAATATTTAGCTATATTAGAGTCTGGAAACATAGTCTTTAAAATGTCACCAAGGTCAGCACAAGAGTTGTAAGAGTAGTTTGATAAAACATTTTATAGCAAACATAATTTCAGCTTTGGTGGTATCTTCAAGGCACACATATCGATGCATTGTTGTAGTTGAACTTGATGTTGTAGCTGCATGTGTTCGTTGTGGCACTGTTTCAGGATTTGAGGTGGTTGCAGTAACTAAATTATCACAATCTGTTGCTTTAGTGGCAAATGTTTTAAAAAAGTCAACAACTTGGTATGAGGCAGGATTTTAAAGATGATTGTGTTTGTTGGACTTCATGTGACTTCAAACTGCCTGAATTCCCATATTACTGAGATGAATGTCACTTTGGCATAACTTGCAAAATGCTGTATTTCATTTATTTTAGTTAGCCAGTCTTTGAAATCAATAGCTGTTAACCAGGATTGTTGGAAATATGTCTGCTTCCGTGGCATTTTAATAAGTAAAATTCAAATTCAAGAAAGAAAAAAATTAAAGAAGAAAAATTAAATATAGCCTACATGTCATTACTGTAACTACAGTATACGACTTTTATAAGAAAGACTTTTATAGAATGACTTTTATAAGAAAGACTTTTATAGAATGACTTTTATAAGAAAGACTTTTATAGAATGACTTTTATAAGAAAGACTTTTATAGAATGACTTTTATAACAATACTATATTATAATCATCACTTCAATTATAATTTATTAACATTGAAGCAATAGACTTACCAAAAGAAATTCTTTCTAATGCAAAATGTTATAAAAAATGGGTTTCCTCTTTTTAAACATTTTCAACTTGATTTTTTTAAAAAAATTTGGTGATCTACTTAGTTTGAAGATTTATAAAGCTGGGTTTAGACATTGGTTGTTGGTAGACGAATGTTTGGTGTATGGCACACCAAAATGAGCAGAAATAAAATTCATTATCCCTGCACATAAAAAAATTTGTGACAAAATAATCATTTGCTACATAGCGCACACATAAAGCTACACATAGCTCAGTAACATGGACCCATGATAAAATTAAAAAATTATAATAAAATATTTTTTAAAAAAAAATATCTTTGAACTTAGAGAAGTAATCCTATTCAAAGATCAATAGCGACCAATTATAGTTAATAAATAGATTTAGAAATACCTACTCAGAGATTACTCACAAGAGCCCCCAGTTAAGGAGATAGATTATTAATTACCAATTAACTACACAAGTCTATAAGCCAACACTTTCATACCTAGTATACCTATTTAGTTTACTTTATCTTTTAAATCTCTGACAATTGATATTTTATTTCTCTCTTTTTAGTTACTCATTAATTTATTGCATCTTCATATTTTAACCATTTTTCATCATTTTTACCCTCCTCTTACCAAAAATAATTTCTAAATGCTCACCACATCTAACCTATTATAACCTAACCCAACAAGAAAAGAAAATTGTTCAATGTATTTTCATAAGTTTAAATAACTGAAGGTTCCCCTGGAAAAATGTTGTAACCAACGAAATGCAATATATTGGCAAATGAGAAAAAACCTATATGACCTAAGTATTTCATAAGTGTCTGCAATTTTTACATATTTTATTTTTAAGTTTACTGTGTTGTAATAAAAACACAACACAAATTTTTTTGCTATAATGAAATTAAATATTTTGCAAAAAGAAATTTCTTTAATGGAAAAATGTATCTTTGAATTTTATAACATTTTTCCACTCTAAATTTAGTGAATGATTTAATTTAATGCTTTTTGTGATTTTGATTTTAGCATAACAGAAAAATTTATAATAGTGAGTTTGCGCAGCACCTCCTTACAACACTCCTTTATATCTGTGACGTCATTTTGACCTCATTTTTAAGGTAATTGGAAATAAGCAAAAAATGAGTTTGCGCGAATTTAAATCCTTATGTTAACTGTTGATTTTTCTACTATAGAGTCATGGTCCCAGTGGAGTTAATTTTGTCGAATTGAAGTGCAATGACCTCAAGTTTATTATATTTTGACTAACATTACTACAAAGTTTAATTTTACACCCTAGGTAAAATTAAAAACAAATGACACATGACAATAATTATTTTTGAGAAAGTCTTGTGGGTGTGAATGATTTCAACAGTGTGAGCTGTGATTGGTTCTCTTCATCCCTTAGCTTAAAAATTTCAACACTTTTAAAAAGCGGATGCCGCATCACAAACTTTAGGTAACGAGAGAAATAAGGTAACGGGAGGTTTTGCGCAAACTCACTACTGTACATTAAATTACCAAACACTAAATTGATTTTTAATTCTAGTTTTATATAAAAAAAAACATAACTTATAAGTTTTCATTAAACTTCAATTTTTCTGGGTCTGGTATGTGTTTGCAAATGTCTTTCAAATCAGCAGTGGTCCACTTTAAAGGTTTGGTAGGGAACTTGGTTTATTGACAGTTGCTAATGCACTTAATCTCCCTCGTTTTTTTTACTTTGAATTTGGTAGATTTTCCAAGGTTGCATGTTTTTGTGGGACACTCACGTAGCTGCTCATTGAATCATCTTTTGTTAAATGGATCCACATGGCCTCAGTTATTTTAAGGTTTTTTGGCTGACCCACAAACTGTTCTAAATTTTCCATGTTTTTAAAATCTTGATTTATATACCTCACATCAAATGGGTTTGTAAGTGAACACTGGCAATGATTTCCACCCAATCAAAAGGAATTTAAATCGAAAATAATGATTTTTAGCAGATTAAAAATTGCCATCAGGTAAATATCCCAAGTGGATCAAAGTGGGTAAGAAAAGCCACCCGAAACCGTTAAGAAAATGAAATGCTGGTGGTCAACTGGTCATTAGTGGTCCTGGTGACCCAGTGAAACTGCGGGGGAACAGTCCTCCAGTGGTTCCACTGAAGTGTGGAACCAGCCGAACACTTCTGGATTCCTACCTCTGTGAATTTATGTGGCGCAAGAGACACAACAATGTTAATGTTATAGATCAAATTTATTCTGATATTGCTGCATATTTCCCACTACAAGACATAATTTTTTTTCTGATATGCTATTCCATTAAGTTTTACTAGAAAATGTAATAAGACTGCAATAAGTTTTAATTTACTTTGCAAGTAAATAAATGTTATAATGTTAATAATTAGTCTATACAGGGTGGAAGAAAAGTCTGAGTTTTATTGATTTTCTTTCTAAATTACGGCCGATATAAAAATTTTGCTAATGGGAGTAAATAGTAAAGTGCCCTGGCGCTATCCAATGGTGATGTCAAACTTGACCTTGAGGGTCATTTTCAGGGTCATTACAATTCTAACTCTGAAACGGGTAATGATAGAACAAAAAATCCAATTAGAAAGTTGTAGGGCATAGTCAAATTAGTCTAAAAGCATCTTAAAACATAAGACAATGTTTCTGTGTACGAGGATATTTCAATTACAAAATGTCAATTTGCCCCTGAAAGTTGCACACCAGCATGTGTCGAAAGCAATGTGCAGTACAGGTAAGCAGTGCTGGTGTGCATAATTCAGGGGCAAATTGACATTTTGTAGGTAAAATATCCTCATACACAGAAACAGTGTATTATGTTTTAAGATGCCTTTAGACTAATTTTGCCATGCCCTACAACTTTCTAATTGGATTTTTTGTTCTATCATTAATCATTTCCAAGTTAGAATTGTAATGACCTTGAAGATGACCCCTAAGGTCAAGTTTGACATCACCATTGGATAGTGCCAGGACACATTACTATTTTCTCCCATTAGCAGAATTTTGATATCGACCGTAATTTAGAAGGAAAATCGATAAAACTCAGTCTTTTCTTCCACCCTGTATATATATATATATATTTTATTTAAATTTTATAACACTGTACCACATGAAAACCCGCGGTTAATTAGCAATGACTATATAAAGCACCACCCGTGCTGTTAGGCATGGGTGGCGCTTTATATAGTCATAGCCGATTAACGATCATATTAAAATCGTGTTAAAATCGGGCTGGGTCGTGAACTAAACAAGACCCAATATTGCTAATTCTGCTTGAAGCTGCCATTTAATCAATAAAGTAAAATACAAATATTCAAAGCAACAACAAATTTTTAAAAAAAATCGAAAGACCAATGAAGAAAGTACCTAAGGTTTTAATACAGTAATGGTAGTTTCCTTTTTGTTAGGTCGAGTTGTCATGCATTTTACTTTAATCTTGTAGACAAGTGAAAGAGTTCTGAAATTTTAGTCAAATATTTCAATGAGTGAGATTAAATAACAATTAAAGGTGTTCTTTAATCGGTAGTAACAAGTAAATTATTAGGATTTAAAGAAATAATTGTTTTGAAAAGCAAAAATTAAAAGGTCAGTAAATACAATTTTTCCAAACTGCATTAAAAATGTCATTTTCGGTGTCTACCATATTTAATTTGCATTTTTTATATGCCCAGTATAGAACAGAATCAGAAAAAATTGTCTGGAAGTCAACATTAAAAAAAACACTTAAAGAATGGAGCAAAAGGAAGAAAGCTAAGCCAAAGCAACACCAAAGTATTGTTTAGACAAGCCATCCACATTGGCATTTACTGACTTGGACAACTCAGCTGTCTCAATCACTTTCAAAAGAAGTGGTTGATGTCAACGAGAGCTAAAAGACAAATTTGGAAAACTTAGAACTTCTTCAACCATTTTCAAAAGTAGTAGAAGATAGCCAAAATATAACACCATCACAACCTCATGAATAGCTCGGTAGCAGTGGTAACCAGGAAATATTAGAAACGAAATCCTTTCCAATCCTGCCTTATGAAATGCTTTAAGCATGTCATCTGAAGCTTATCAAATACTGGCAGAGAGAGGTCCACATCAAATTAAAGAATTTGGGTTTCCTATTAATAGAGGGTGTAGGTTTTTGCCTGCAAATTATTTGAAAGTGTTGAATAATAGATAAATCATAGAGAGAAGTTTAATAATTCACACTTTTAGTGCGATTTTTGTCTAGTCTCTTAAACCACCCCATTGGAGCTAATATTAAAAAAAACTCGCATTTAGTGCATTTGCTTATAGTGTGATCTTGCATGTAGTGCGACATTTTCTTGGTCCCTTAAGCATAAAAATTTGTATAATTAGTGTGTATATAGTGTGCTGGCGTGGGGAAAGTTTAAATTATGTATTTCTGAAAATATTTTAGACAAATTCCTCTTTGAAAGAGAAGTTTTATCACTCAACTTCATAAGCCCCACATATACAAATCAGCAATAATGTATAGTAATATATTTATCAATACTCATTTAAGACACCATAGTAGTTTGATCCCATTTATTATGTGAGTTGTTTTCGATTACCTGAATCGCACTAAATGTGCTCTTCACGCTATGGTGCAAACCCGCTTATTGTGAGAAATTTTTCAGTTTAATTATAATTTGAAAACAAATTACACATTTCAATTTGTAGACATTTTGTTACTTAACCAGCTTTTTAGGCGAGTTACAGAAAATTTCAATGCCCAAAAACCTCAACTGTGTTTGGGGTGCAGTAAGTACCAGACAAGAGGCTCTCTTTCATTTGGGTCACCAAATAAGATAATATTAAGGTGACCAAATGTCCTCCTTTGGGGAGGACAGTCCTCCTTTTTTAGGTTCTGTCCTCCCTCGAAAAGTGTCTGCCTAAATGTCCTCCTTTTCGATGTTCTGTCCTCTTTGTCCTCCTTTTCGATATTCTGTCCTCCTTTTCAATATTTTAAAACTAAACCACACTTTCAAATAAAAAAGTGGCCAAAAATGAAGCGAAATTAGGCTGTTTTATCAAAAAAATGTCACGCCTCGCAAGTTCAGCGCTCGTTCATAACAATTCGTATTTTTGCCCAGAGGCGGGGCCAAAAAAATTCAAAGTTTTGACTTCCCACCAAGGGGCATTTTGGTTGTTCAGGTGAAAAATGAGCCTGACAGGTTGTTAAAAATCATATTATTTTGCCCCTCCCCCCCCAAATGAGCTAAAATTGTCCTTTTTTTATCAAAAAAAATTTCGTGCCTCGCAAGTTTGGCGCTTATTTATCATATAATTTCCTTATTTTAAGAGGGGGGAAGGAGACATCAAAATTTTAGAAAGCTCAGGGGGGGGGCATAGTACAAAAAAGGCAGAGAAACATTTTAAGGTATGGAACAATCAATACTTTTGTCTTAAATTTTTTTGTCTACCTTTTCATTAAAAAAAAATGGTCACCTTATAATATACATAAAAATAAAATGACAAGTAGGATATGAATAGAGATCTACACACAAAATATGCATTATGAGAAGGTTGGGGTATCAATACTTGCTGCAGGTAAGGTGGGAATCGATATTTAAATTTTTCAATGTGCCAGTAGGTAAATTTGAAGAAAAAAGGTAATTTGGAGACATAAATTAATTTAATTTGTCATTTCTTTTTTTTTTTGTTAAATTAAAGATGTATTTAATTTACATTTTTTTTTTATTTTTCCAGGATTTCCTGTTCTGTTGAATTGCCTATTTCGACAGCTAGAGTGCACCTTGACAATGTCTTTTTTGCGGATGATCTGACTTTGATGTCAGAGCTGATACATGGCATATCATCCAGATGGCAATTAATGATTACTTGATGGCATTTAAAGCTTATAACACAGCCAATTGATTGGAAGCTAGAGAGGTTAAAACATTGTTGATGGTTTTTAATCTGTATTTTTGGTAACCCAACTGCAACTTAGAAGAAAATTTGCAGCTTTAAGGGTAAAAAATTATAAATAGTAAAAAAATTTAAGCTATTGGGTATAAACATTAGTGTTAGTAATAGAGGTCAAGCAGGAGTTTACTTTGTAACCTCATGACCTTGTTTGTATTGTCTTGTAAACTCTGATGCACTGGAGAGAGGTGAAAGTTTTTGCTCTCTCCTAATTTTGTGATTGATTTAATTTTTATTCATAAATTAAGAATAAAAAAGTTTAATTTAAAGCTAACTAATTTTGTGTTATCTTGGGCTTCTGATTGTCTTCAAAAAGCAAATTGGTTAATTTGTTTTTCCTTTATTGATTTCCTCTTAGCTCCCAGGACACTTAAGGCTAAGTATAGTCTCTGGCTAAAGCTGGAGCATTACTCATTATTTAGGGGGCTTTAATTTCTAAGTTTAAAAATGCTTTCGCAGTGTTATCCCCCTCAATTAGTAACAACATGTCATGGTCAGATTAAATTGACAAGTTGGTGAAATACAACAGGAAGATTAAATGGGTAATGCACTCTTTGATGGGTGTTGATAGTAAAGCTCAGTACTTGTACTGAGGTTTGCGGCACAAATATGAAAGGGTCTTTAAATGAGCTAGATAAACAGCTACGAAAATGTTTTTATTACGGACAAATAGAACACCAAATGTGTGTTATTCTGCAGAAATGATTAATATTAGATCTAGAATGATTGTAATGTATAAATATGTCTTTCTTTGTAGATTAAAATTTGGTAGTATCATTTATGCAGCATTAAGCTAAACAATACAAATGTATTCCTCCGGGTTCAAATTTCAGACAACTAATAGATGTGTTGGAATATTGGAAGTAATTGCGGTTTTACAACCAAGGTTTGAGAAACAAAACTTTTATTTTCATAATTCAGCCAAAAGAACCTCTCTCTTCAACTCTCAGTTTTGTTCTGATTATTTTAGGGAAAAACAGCCCATTTTATACAGGATCAGAACAATGGGGAGAACATTCTGGAAAACAGGATTGTGAAATTTACAGCAATTATAGGATTAAATATTATCTGGTTTTTACAGGATTTAAACAACAGGGAAATAATATTTAAGATTTCACAATCACGCATCTTACAAAAAAAAATAATTAAAGATTCACAATGGCTTGAGGCTTTTCAACTTAACATAAAATTTGCATTTTAAATTTAAATAATTTTGCATAATTTCAACAGGATGAAATAGAAGCAATTAAGCTTTGATATGGGGTGCATGGATTTAAAAATATTAATCAATACCAAACTGGAAAAAAAGATAGAAAAGTTTGGTTTTCAGAACACTGAAAAAATGGCAGTATCAACAATCTGTAAAGCCTGCAAAATTTTATCAGTTTCCATAACATTTTGCAGTAAATCAAAAGAAAAATAAAAACAGAAAAGTTAAAAAATTACTTGGAAAAGTGAGTAGTCTTTTCTAGCAAATTAGCTCATAAAAAAACCTAAACAAAAAATAGCTTTGATTCAAAAAGATTTCCCCAAAATGGGTTTTAAAAAATTGAAAACCTTTTGACAAAAATTAAGTTACTTTCATTAGCTAAACATTCCATTTTACATGCTGTAAAATTAGCTAATATTAAAACTGCGAATGGAATGAAATATACAAGAAATATTTATATTGGTTTAATTATTTCAATGCACAATGTATTTCATTAAATAACTTTTAGAGATATGTTGGATTAATCAGAGAATCGGTGGCAGAGAAGATCATTCCACTGTCACAAATTTTGCACTGGTATATCGCCTCCTAGCCTTTTACACACCATGTACAAACTTATATGAGGGAATGTTGATTGTGAAAAGGCTACACCTGCTCTCGTGGATTTTGAGCACTGCTTAAAAGAAAAATGTAGTTATTTAAGTTTTGCTGAAACCAGTAATTTATTAAAAGCACAAATGATTTATCATTTGTGTGGTTTCTTAGTTAAAAAATGCCAAAAATTTACAAAATGTGAACTATGTTTAAAATCAAGTTACTGGTGAAGACAAAACTGAATTACCTGTTCAGTTAACCAAACATTTAATTTTTTTTTCATATTGAACCCACTGTAAGTAATTTTATTGCTGTTGGTAATTTTTCTTGTGGTGTCTTAAATGAAGGTGTTGGCAAGATCAATCCAGTTGGCACTCATGGCATAGGCTGCAAAAATATAAAACATGGACCAAAATTATTAGCTAAGTTAATTCCATTTTATATTACAACTCATTTCCATTTCTACTGTAGAGATGTGAGAAACAAGCTTAGCCATAGAAAAGCTACAAGAAAACAAAAAAAAATGGCAAAAGTGATTGAATGTAATTTGTAAGCATGCTCCATGCTTGAATTTATACTTTCAGTTGATTAATAACAAAAGTATTACAAATATTTCTTTGTCTTATCATTGTTGTTTGCTACCAGTCGTTGAACTCATTTACATATAAAACCTTAAGAAATTCTAGCGAGCTGTGACATGCTGCGCCACCTGGTGGCAAGCTTGGAAAGTACCATCCTTTGACTACATAGGTTGAAAGCGATTGGCTTAACTTCCTCTATATAATAACTATGGATATAGTAAAATAAAATTTTATTTAAATAATTACACAGTAATTAAATGTAAATATCTTTCAGGATGAAATAGAAAATTTGGAAAATGGAGTAAAGGTAAAGAAAAACACCCTGGATTATTTCAGAACTTTCTGCAATGAACCTTCAACCCTGGTTCAGATGCTGCTTACCACTGTTTTCAGCAAGGAGGAGTTAATTACTAGGTCCTTGTGGAGAAAGCAGTCCAATGCCAATATTAATACACACGAATGACCTGATAAAAACAAAAAGTAAACAAACAAAAAAGTATTGACATCCTGAAAGATAAACCTGACACTAGTAAAAAAATATTTGTCAACATTTTTTTTATTGAGCAACATATTCTCATATGTTATCGCAATCATGGTACCATAAATATGATTTTGATTTCAAATGCAACTTTAACCCATTGTACTTCAAAAGCATTACATCTCTAACACTGTGTTGAACTCAATTGAACATCAAACACGATTTTCTTTTTTGACTACCTGCACTTGTATGCCAGTTTTTTTGCAAAAACTTCATGGCTTTTTGTTTGTTTACTTTTTGTTTTTTTTGGGTTTATTTATAAACCGCTCATTCAAACTTGTTCAAATTTTGGGATAAGTTTTAATAATCTATTTTATATGTATTGTATATTTTAATTTATAATTATTTATGTTTTTTTTTGTTTTCTGTTTAAAAAAATGGCAGTGCTAATACTCTTTTCTTACCCGCTATAATATCTTCAATGCCAAGAAGAATTTAGGCAGTAATTAAGGCCAGAGGTGGGGCAACAAAATATTAAAAATTGTCATTATTAAATTTAATGATATTTGAAACATTTGTAATGTTTAAAATGAATGATTACAGTGTTAATAAAATTATTCCATTATTTTGTCACGTGAAATTCAATATTCCATTATTTGGTCACACACATCATTGATCTTTACTCAGCTTAAAAAGGAATATTTTAACGTTTAATTTCTGAATGTTTAAACCACTAATTTGAAATATCGTAAGTGTGATTATTCTGTGATTATTATTTTAAAAGTTTTTGCTGTTTGCTGTATTGCCCTTTTAAAAATTTGCGGATTTGTTGCTGTGGATATCAAATGTATGAATGTATTCTTCGGTAGTTTTTCCCAGCTCAGTGAATCTTTTATCAATTGGATGCTTTGAGATGTAATCTGCTGGATTCTTTTCACATTATGTACTGCAAACCAGAATGCTTGTACTCTCCGTTGAAGTTTTTGCAATCTTGCTGAAAATGATGAAATCAGCTTTTCCAAACATTGTTACAAGTGGCTAATGATCCATGAAAACATTGAATTCATGACCCACTAAGTAGACTAGGAAAAAATCTATTGCTGAGACCATCACGACCATTTCGTGCTGACATATTTTTGATTAGTTGGAATTATTAAGGTACTTAATAACTTTTTCTCCACTACCATCTACTTGCAGAAAAATAGCACCCACACCTAATGGTTTAGTGTCTACTATTATTTGCCTTGGGCTGAATCTGAAAAATAAGAAATAAGCATTAATTAAACACTTTATTATTTTCTGCCATGTTGTTTCCATTTCTTTTGTCCAGTCAAATGGTTCATCTTTGTGAGTTTTGTCTCGAAGAGGTTTGGTTAACTCTGCCAGGTTTGGACTGTACTTTATGCAATAGTTTACTATACTGAGAATGCTGCAAAGTTCAGAAACTCTTTTTGGTTTTCTAGCTATTGAATGTTAAATTTTTTTATCTTCATCAATGCTGATTCCATTACTGGAGAAATGATAACCAAAAAACTAACTCTGGAATGCTAAAATCACATTTCTTCCCATTCAACATAAGTCCTAACTTCTGAAGAATTTCCAAAACTCGAAAAAGTCTTTCATTGTGTTCCTCTTCTGTTGCTCTGCCAATAAGAATGTCATCGAGAATGTTTCAGATCCCTTGTTCTTTTGGAAGTTGAGCTGCAACTGCTTCTTGAAACAATTCCCCCGATGCATTTATTCCAAAACTAAGCATTTTATACCTCCATAAACCATGATGCATAGCAAAAGTTTATTTCCTGTATCTTTGTGTAGAGTGAGCTGGAGATACCCCTCATTTAAATTGAGACATGAAAAAAACATCCAAAAATTGAATGCAGCTGTGATGTCTTCCAGAGTTGTCATCATAACCGTTTTTCTTTGAATCACTACATTTGCTGCTCTTGAATCGATGCATAACCATATGGAACGGTCTTTATTTGGTACAATGACAATGGGAGAAACCCATTGAGAAGGTCCTCTTACTTTCTCAATGATTCTTAAGTATACCTTTTCACCAATGGAAAGTAATTTTCCAGTTGAGAATTGCAGATGGTTGAATTTGTTCCTCAATACTGACCTTGATCTCAAAGTTCTTTAAGTTTCCCATACTTTTGAACAACCTCAAAAATCTTTTCTTCACTTTAGTTTTCATCACATTTAATTTTCCCCCCTCAGCGATGTGGAATGAAATTAGTCACAAAGCTTCAGCATCCATTCTGCTAAGTTAATTTTCTGATTACCACTAAATAATAGAAAACAAAGTACCAGTACCTATATTGATGATAAAGTTGACTGGATTGTTGTTTACTTTAACCGTGACCATTTTCTGTCTGGCTGGACTGTTCGAAAATACAAAATTATTATCTTCATCTGACTATGTTAAAAATTGTCTTTTTGCTATGAAGATTTACCTTTACCTTTTGATTTACAGGCTTTCATTAAGTGTTTGACCCATGAAAGAAACGCGATGCCCTGCATTATTAGCACCATGTGCTAACTGCTCAAGGGTCAGTCTCCCCCACATCGATAGCAAATACCAGTCTTTATCTCAGATGTGGAATTTTTTGCAGCGTTTTGACATTTAGGTTTGTTTTTACCCTTTGAAAAAGCTTTTACCAGTTCTTGTTTGATGGTTGGAGCATCGGAAAACTTTGTTGACTTAACTCCCATTCTTAAACCCTTTCTTGTAGTAGTTGTTCAAACAACTAATGGCCTCATCTTACGCTGCTGGAGTTGTATCTGTTTTGGCTGCCTTGAAACATTCACGTACCACTGCCCCTCCTTGGAAAAAGAGTGCTGCAAGTTTGTCACCATCATTTTCCATTTTATGGAGTTTCAACAAGAGCTTGAAAGTTTCCAACCACATGGACCAAGACTTGAAAGTTAATGCTGTTGTTGCATGGTCCAGTTGAAATTCGGGGATGGTGAAACCCAAAAACAAAGAGTAAAACATTTTAAACATTTAAAAATTTAACCTGGTTTTTAAAGTACTCTTTTTTCCAAAAAGATCACGATTTTAAATTGCATGACTTTTATTTTTTTTAACTTTTAAACAATTTAAAAATGCGCATAATTTTTAATTTAAAAATTTCGCATTAAACAGATTTTAAAGTCTAAATATTTACAATGTTGTCAAACTGCCATTGTGGTGGCTTGATGGTTCGGAATAAAACTTGCTTATCAATATTTAAACAAACTACAGCTGCGTGCCAAAAAAATGGAGTATTCGTAAAAGCTGTTTCCATTTTCCACATTTAACTGCAATAACTTTTAAAATAATAATCACAGAATAATGACTTTTACATATTTAAATTCAGTGGTTTTTGCTCTTTAAAATGAGATATTAAACATAAAAATATTCGTTTTTTTAACTGAG
>JAQGAZ010001792.1:0-24435 GCA_034692225.1 Polydesmus complanatus | reverse complement strand
CTGCGGATGTGACGACATATTTAGGGGGAAGAAGCTCAGCTTGTAGCGCGTCAAGAAGCATGTGTGCACGATACTTATCACTTTCGCCCTACACCCAAAACCCCCTAATATCTGTCGTTCGTTCGTTTTTCGAGCTGTGTATAGATATTTGTTTGATGTGGATGAGGTTGGCGTTTGTATTATATCGGGAGGGGGAAAAAAAGTGAATTCGGTTGGGTGCGCAGCCTACAAATGGGAGTGCATTCGAGTGGATTTTTCAAAGATTTACTTGCTAACTTTGCAGGTTAAATCACGCGCGTTTACTCAGGAGAAAAGAGTAGGAAGAAGAGAGAGAGAGAAGAAAAAAAAAAAAAAAAGATGGAGAGGAGTGCTTTATTTTTTTCTTCTCTTATTTATATATATCGCTATATGTTTTTGTAACGCCATTGCCACTAGTTGTTGATGCTCTCCCGTTTCTATATGGTTAATATGCACTGCACCCGTGAGCCACCGCGACTACGTGTTGTCCGTTGACGTCACTTATAATGAATGCTATAAATGCATCAAAGCCTAACCTCGGCGTGCTCCGGTGTATTAACGACGGGGAGATGTTGGGATGGGGCGAAATGTCAACTCGTATTAACTCAAAAACAGTCTTAGATAAAGGGTTTGTACGTATTTTACGCCCCGCTTTTCCGCGAGCGATGCCGCCGATGTTAACGGGTACTCTCTCGCTCGACTCTTAAAAAGAAAAAAAAAAAAAAGATTTGCATGTGAAATTTTGCGCGTCACTCAAAGATGAGACGAGATTATTTTCAATCTCTTTCGTGTAAATCAAAAACGAAGAAAGAAGGAAAGATAGAAAGAATGAAAACGAAAGAAAGAAAAAAAAAAGGAGCGGAAAAAACGTGAAATGAAAAGATAAGTGAGTGTCTGGAACGGCGCAGCTAGGTTTACGATTCGACAAGTGTCGTCTGTTTGTAAATATTAAGCAGACGAAATTCGGCGTAACTTAATTATTTACGTTTTTGGCTGTTTACGTCTCTGTTTATCTTTGTACAATTTTCATAATCAAAATGACAAACGAGGTGGCTGCGTAGTTTGAAAAGCTGGTTTTTTTTTCTTCTTATTTTTATTTATTTTATAAGCGTTGATTTTAAAGATAATGTATCGTTTGAGCTAGAACATGCGAATTGTTAATGAATTTTATAAGTATTTTCGGGAAGCAATGCTGCTCAGCAGTTTTGGAATGCCGTAGAGCGTCGATTATCCACACTTTGCTTAACCAAAATCCGAACATGCGTGGTTCCCATTTACTTCGGATAATCGGCGATCTACTGTAATAAGAGTTTGAACTGCGCTACATTTTTTAATTGAAGAATATTGGTTTATTTCTAGTTGAATGGAAACTGTATGTGTATAATAATATGATTTATTTTAAAAAAAAAAGAGAAATTATTAATTTATTAAATTTATAAATTAATTTATCGTATTATTTAATTTTTATTTTTGAATATTTTTTTTAATTGTTATTGTTATTTTTTCTTGATAACGGTGCAGTGTGTGGGCTTTTAAGTTAATTAAAACTTTTCCGACTTTTTAAATTTTTTTTTTTTTTTAAAAAAAGATTAAGCTATTTTTAAATGCAAGTTATTTAGGTCTTTAATATTATTGAGCGTAGTTTTGTTTAGAATTGAAACGTAAATAAAGTGTTTGTTAAACATTGATTATTGACTTTCCAAGCATTATTATTATTTATTTATTTTTATTACATATTGCTATTGTTGATAGAAATGCATTAGAAATTCAATGCTTCGAATTAACTCAGACAAATTGCACACGCATTATAATAATTCGGAAGTCTGAGCGATTTTAACGCTAATCGATTCGCAATGTTTAATATTACTGTATTCTGAAGAACAGACATAGCAATTGAGGAGGAAAAAATGATTTTACAATTTTAATATACAGTAACTACTCAGCATATGAAGCCATGCTGCTTATCCATTAAAAATGTTTGATTTTTTTTAAAACCGGTTTTAATTTTCTGTCGCCGAGTGTGGTCAATACATTGACGGAGTTTTGAAAACTTTTCGCGCACTTTAAAAGCAAATAAAAAATAAACCCAACAGCAATAAAGTTTCGAAATTTGACTGAGACGAGTTGGTGGTAGTAGGTCACCTTTATCGTTATTCAAAGTCTTAGGGAGGGTTCTCACCGCCTGTGGTTTGACCAACTTTTTACCAACCAGACACTCAAGTTCAGCTTGTCAAGTATAGCCGCACCATTCCCTACGTCACCAGAATCCATTTCGAGCCTTGCACGTTCCCACGGCCTGTGATATGGCAAGTCTCACTTAAGGTTCGTCAAACCACAGGCCGTTGTAATCTTCCTAACGTTCTCCCTAATTAAATAATCATTCACGTAAAAATATGTCGAATCATAAAAGAAAAAGATAATATACTGTAAATTATGGCCTCTGCGACGTGAAAATTTAAGATTTGATAGATTAATTGAAACGCAAAAAATGCAAATGTTTAGAGATAATTATCTCCTAGAAAGAAATTTCAACGAAATATACTTAAGAGTTTCTGATGAAACACTACCGGTGGGTAAATTTTTCTTATTCAATCAACGTATTAATTTGAAAAATTTCCAATTATCTTTGCTTCTCGTATTTCCGCACATTATAATATTATTATGACGCGGTATATTGAGGAAAGAGTTTTCCGAAACTGATTTGTTATTCAATTCTGGGCATCTTCACATTCAATTTGCTAATATAAATTTTTACTTTTTATTTTTCGTATCTAATTTTGAGTGTTTGGAGTTATTATCTCCTTTTCTTATTATTGGAAATTGAAGTTGTTTACGAAGCGTTAGTGTTGATAATGTATTTTTCGTTTGATGTCGCCGCCGAATTGAAATTAAACTACAAGATACAATGTTGAAACTTTTTTTCCCCCCTCACATTTTCTTTATAATATTATCTTATTATTATTTTTGTAAATAATAATTCGTCGACGAAAATAATGTATTGAATTTGATTTTTCGGCGCGGAAAATAATATTAAGCGCGGTATTATTTTCATATTTTTATAACGGGAATTTTTCATCCGGGGTATTTTTTTATTTATTTATTTATTACGGTTATTGTGTATGCGTTTTTTTTTTTTATTTTAATTTGTTTTTAAATTGTTTCTTAAAAGTGCTTTAGGTTAACAACAAAATGTAGGAGGCTTACGTGTTAGCATTAAGCGCGGCAACGGTAGCGGCGGCGGAATAATAGTCGCGCTGTAACAGTTGTTTTATGGAGCGAACGATTTTTCTTCGTCTTCTTAGAAAAGTCGCGTCGTTTCAAGTCCGGGTAGCTGTTTGAAATTACATCAAACCTTTTAAAGATTTGAAAAACTAGGAGTGATTTGATGGTCTGCTATGAAAAGCCCCGCTGCAGTCAACTCCCGCTTTCATTACTTTACTATTGATTTACTATTCGGAGATTGAGTCGACGCTTTACTACACGTTATTTCCGCTAATACTTTCACGTAATTTGATTTACTCGAGAGAAAAATTGCAAAATAAAAAATTATTTTTATTTGTGAATAAAGAGATGAGTAAATTATTAACTTTATAAAATAATGAGAATAATATTCCGCGCGAAAATATTTAAATAAAAGAGTAAAAATGCGTAACTTTGATTGATAATTTAAAGAAAATAATAGATGACATAATAGAAAACGAGCTCTACTTTAACAAGCAAAATAAATACCAAAATGTTATTGAGATGAAAACTCTTTTAATCTACATTATATTTTATACAGTATTTACGAGCTGTACCGGTTCAAATTTGACATCACAGGATGCGTATGCAAACATGGGGCAAATGTGATCTACTGACCGAGTTTGTTTTGCTGCGTGTATTGAGATCATAGGAGGATATTTTAAATACAGAATTTAATAATTAAATGTTTTTAAAAAAACTTTTATTAAAGTGCGGTTTTTTCATGTGTCATTGAAATAGATAAATTACTAATTCAATTTGATTCTGTGGCGTTCATTTTGTATATTTAACCACGTGATCGGGTATCTTAACTTCCTAACTCGGTTTTAAGAAAAATGGAACTCTACATTGTATATAGGTTGCGGATCAATTCAATAATAACTATTTCCTCAATGAAAACTTTTGTTCTTACAAAATGTCCCTATGACTAGGTCAGTTTGGGTTGGTTATATTAAGTTAGGCTAGGTTCTATGACCTGTCCTAGTACAATTGAAAAAAAAAATTAATTAAAATTATTATTGTTTATTAAGAAAATTAATTACCGGCAGTAATTTACTAACTTCAGGAATGATTTTGAAAATTAATTGCACGGTTTTACAACGCTGGATTTTGGGTTTACAGCATGTTTTAAACCAGTTAACTACAATATAAAAATTTTAATCAATTTGGTTTTACTTTTTTTATGCCCATGTTATTGCAATTATCATTACATTTTTAATAATGCGCTATTTTAGTCTTTATATTTTGCTGAAACTTTTCATTTTCTTTAAAGCTAATTAAAAATTTTAATTAAAACGTATTTCACCGAACAAATTGTTTTATATCGCTACTTTAGAACCAGTTTTTTAAAAATAAATATTGAAATATTTATTTTATTACAATTTAACTACCGTAAATAATGTATTATGATATTACAAGATATTGATAAATAATTTAATTTAACCGCTGTATTTTATCGTAAGTTGACGGCAGAAATTTAAAAAATAATTAAGTTAGAAGAAATTATTTTTTTTTTTTTTTGAAAGCAATTTCTCGTGGTTTTATTTTAGTTTTAACTGAAGAAACTGTCACCTTTTTTATGTACTGCTTTCAATCTTCTTTCTTTTTTTTAAAATCAATTTGATTTACTTAGCAAAAGTTGTGATTTAGATAGAATTTGTGAGTCTTTTTTTTTTTTCTTTTTTTTTTCATTATTATTATTGGCTGCGAGTGTTTTGGTTTGTTGGATGATAGATTTACTGCTGCTATCCAGCTGATTTTTTATTTTATATATATGTATATATATAAAAAAAACTCTGCTTTCGACAGCGGAAAAAAAAGAAAAGAAAATGAAACGAAAAACACAAAAACAACAACAGTGTTCAATTTAAAATCGTACTTTTTCTTGCGGATAATTCATATTGTGAATGTGTTATTGATAAAGCTATTTATTATTATTTTTCTTTTTTCGCTACTTTTTTTGTCACTTGATGTTTTTTTTTTTTTTTGATGAGAGAGAAAAGAAAAAAAAAATCAAAAGGAAATAGGAGATTGGGGAAAATTGAACAAAAGGTCTGTTTTTTTTTCAGTTTCTTTTGTATTTTTTTCTTCTTCCCCTTCTTAATATTTGCGTGCGTATACTCGCTGCTTATTCGATATATTTTTTTTTTTACTTTTCAAAACGGAATCAAACGAGATGAGAAAAATAAAATTGGATGCAGACGTCACATCCTGATAAATGCTTCGTTTTCAATCTGCGAAGTACTCGTCGCATCTATTGAAATCGCGGCGTTCTACACTTTGCAACTTTTTTTTGAAAGGTTAGCTAATGTTGGTATCCGATGGAATACTTTTCCGATTTGGCGTAATTAAATTAGCTCAAAAGTAACGTGAACTGTGTGTAACGTGAAACTTGTAGATAAAATAATCTTTAGCGAGCAAATAACTTCTTAGAAAATCTATTACCGATACAAAAGGAAATTCAAAAAATGTAAAATTATACCCCGCTATTTGAAAAAGTAAATAAAAAAATCAATTTTTTTCAAATACCTGTAAATCAAAACTTTTTTTATTAAGGAATTAGAATTTCTTCTACTTACGGGTGGCAAATTTAGATAAATAATGCTCCAGTATAAAAAAGATTTAACTTTATGGCAACAAATCGGTGCCCCAATCGGTCTCCAGGTGGTTTTGCAGCCTCTTCCACTCGCAGGTTCAAAACCATTAAGTTTTTTTTTTTTTTTTTACTGTTTACTGTTCTTTTACTTATAGATTCAGTTCTTTCTTACTCATGGGCGCGGATGTGGTCAAAATAACAATATTAACACCACCGCTGCTATAAACAATACTGCATAAAACTTCTGCTGAAGCTACAGTGTATTAATAAAAACTGAATTAAGTAGTTTTATTTATTCAGTTTTAACGGGAATTTCATTTTTAAATGTTCTTTGGGTTTTGGTATACTATTCGGCGAATTTCATAATTGAAAATAAGATTATTTTTTTAAAAAAAATAATTAGTAGATTTCCAATGAGTCTATCGGTAATTTCCCCTCGGTAATTGAAACTTTGTATAATCCGCAAAGTAAGCAATAGCGCGGATTTAAAGGCACTTAATATTAAAACTTAATATCAAATACTGCATGTAAACGAATGCAAGCACCGAGTGTTCATACACCGAAATTGACTGCGCCACTGTACAGGAAAAGACATTAAAATAAAAAAAAATTAAGACTAAGTGTTCTAAGCATAAGTAGATAATCGATGCGTTACATTAAAAGTTTAAACGTTGAAAATGTTTTTAATCTTTTAAATTTTTTTTTATAAGGCAAAAAAAAATTTAGGTTTTTTTTTTACATTACCTGCTAATGGATGATGCAGGTTCTTGTACTAGATACATTATGTAAAATTATAAATACCGTTTACTTTATCAAAAAAAATTAATATTAGATTTAAGCGGTTCGTTTCATTTTCGGTATTATTATTTTTGAATTTAAAAGCCATGCTTTTAATTCTCATTCGGGGGGAACAAAACAAAAAAATTGCTGTGAATTTTGCCATTTTCGTTGGTGATTTAGGATGATCTTTTAATGGAAAGTAGAAAAGGCTGTATATTATTTTTGAAGCTAATAAAACTGGACATGTAGTTGTTGATGCTCGGACGAACATTAGCAGCGAGTATTTTTTAATGTTTAGGACTACGAATGATTAATTATTGCGACGTTTTAAATTAGCCGGAAAATCAAATTACCGTATATAATGTCCTTGAATAAATGCTGTAAATCATTTTTTTTTTTTTTTGCGATGAAATATAAAAATGCATCCGTTATTATAATCATAATGGGGTTTAAAGTTAGTTCTCTACTCCGGATTATAATGCGGATGCTATGCACAATTGAGCATAAATACTAATGGACGAAAGAGAAAACGATAAGGTTTTGAGTTGTGTCGGGAAAATGTTGACTTTATTGGGGAAGAATGATAACGCAATAGCTCGTATTGAAGTATGATTGATATCTGCGCAATCAAATAAATTATATTTTGATGGTTGTGCACCAAAGAAAATAAATAAAAGCTATAATCATTTTCTTCTTATATTTCTTAGTTTTAATTTATTTGATTAATTTTTTTAAAAAAAATTTGTTTGGTTAAAAAAAAATATATATTCGCTTTTAAGTTTATTATTTCCGATGTACATGTACGGGTATTAAAAATTAAACGAATGAATTTATTAAATACTGTACATTTTTTTTGAACAAACAAAAAAAGCATGTAACTGGTATTTGATTAGGTACGTTCTCAAAATAATTATTTCTCGGTATAAAAAAAAAAACTTTTTGTTACATCTAAGTAAATTAAATTCTCGAGACATTTTTCTTTCCTTATACTGAATTACCTCATATTACCGGTATTAATTTTTTAAGGAAGTGGATAATATTCTACGAGAATGTACGAGTAATATAATAAATGTATAAAGTAAAATAGGGGAAAAAAAAAGTTAAAGCTTTCAAAATAATAAGTTCTGACTGCATACAGATTGCGATATAAACCGCAAGAAAAAAAATAATAATAAATGAAATGAAAGAAAAACGCACCTAACGATATTCTAGGTGTACGGGCAGGTTTTGAAAATCCTCAAAATATGTTAAAATTTTGACAGACACAATATGAAAATGACAAGCACGATGGGATACGATTTCGTCGAACGTTTTGGAAGCGAGGACGTTTTATGTTTCCTTTTCCTTCCAATATTATACGAAGCCCCGGTGTATAAAAACGCACGGGCTCGTGACGTTATTTCATTATTGATTGAAATTATTATCGGAACAAGATATTGTATGACTTTAGTAGCGTTATAAGGAAATATATTTACACATTGCGGTAGATGCACACACAAAAAAAAAAAAAAAAAAATACTGTAAAATAAATAAATAAAAAAAAAAAAAGTTAATTAAATATCCATACATTTAATTTAAGAGATCTGAAGTATCAGCTGATATTAATATCAGAAACGAATATATTTGATATACGATGACGTATTTAATTAAAACGAAAGAGGGAGTGTGCGTTGAAGGAAGAGAGTCAACTCTCGGTTCTTAGAATTTTTCAGTTTGTCGAAAAAGTATAGGGGAAAGAATATAAGCTAAAGCGATATACACATCTCGTTTCGAAAATTGTCTACTGTATCTACAGGAAATAAAAGCACGCGCAGTTATTTCAAATCCGATTTTGGTCGAAGCAGCTGCGTTGGATAAGGTGAAGGGAAGTGGAAGTGAGGGAGTAAGTGGGAGAGAGGGAATGAGATTATTGGTTGAGGGAGAGTGGGAATTTCCGCCAATGGGAAAAGGACGACGCTATCACCGCCGCAGCGCCCTCTACAAAAAAATAAAAAGATAGGATTTAATAGGAAAGAGTATTTTCACCGGTAAAATCACTCAAGGCACACGTTTGCCATTTCTCTTTTCGGCTCTCCTCTCTGTTTTTTCTCCCCCTCTCCTCTCTTCTCTCTTCGCATCTTTCTGGCGATGACTCTTTTCACTTCCAATTTCATGTCTTGCTAAGAAGTTGACGAGCAGAGATAGGGACCATTTTTATCTTTCTCTCGGTTGTTTTTTTTTTCTTTTTTTTCTTCGTCGTCTTCTTCCTTTATTCTATTCCGGTCTCCTGTCATTCTTACGCACGCGCGGTCAGGTGTGCACCTCGCGTTTATGAGGATACGCAATTTTTGCTCGGGTGTTTGTTTTTTGGTTAGTTGTTTTTTTTTTTTGTTTTTTTTTGGAGAGGAGGGAACTCTGAAAAGATCAATTTTCATGCTCTTCTATCTTTATCTCTACCTCGCCGATCACTGATGCTGCTGCTGCTGATGTCGCACGAGATTTAAGAGCGAAAAGAAGAGGGCTACAGCTTCCGGTTGCCATGACGACGTTGTCTCAACTCAACCGTCTACACTTAGTTCTCATCTTTAATGGGCTTGTTATGACACTGAGGGTGGAGTCGCTGCTTTGTCGCAACGGTAAATGTAAGCATCATCCCGACACTCCTTTTTTATTACTTGTTTTATTCCGCGTAATTTTGACTTTAATGCGCTTTTATCCAGTGAAGGGGGTTAAATCAACTTGATAAATTTTAATAACGTGGAGAGATTTTGATGTTGACCGAGGTGGGGAAAAAAAGTTTTTTTTTTTTTTTTTTTTTAATAAGTTATTTAAATAAATCTTAGATGGATGAAATACGAGACTTTTAACTTGGATTACTGTATGTATAAGAGTGCCGTATATTTTGAAAAGGGGAACGCATTCAATTTTTATTATTTGTGATGCTGTATTTTGTCATTTTAACCATAAATAAACGGGTAGGGCATATGGGTGTAGTTTATTCCTGAAAAAATTTGGAAAAGAATATACCGGTAAACATTTTCTTATACACTGTAATAACAAAAAAATCGATTATTTTGATTTCTCATAGGTTTTATTATTATTTTTTTTTTGGTGATAAACTATTATCGTAAAAACCTATTGAATTATGTTATGCACAGTCTAAACCACTTAAATTTAAATTATCTGCGCTTTTAAGAATTTTTTTGTTTATTTATTAAAAAGTAGTTTAAAGTACTTTTTAGAGCTTTTTACCATAGAAAACTTGCTGCATTTTTTTTTTATTTTTGACAAGGAATATCTCTAAATAAATTTGTTAATAGCATTTTTTTACATAGATTGTGCTTGAGCTTGAAAAAATTAAAACTAAATTCAAACAATATTATTAGTGGTTTAATACGGTTTTTTATTTATTTATTGAAAAATCTTCATTTTTCAAAATCATTTATTCAAATATTTTCCATAAATCACTTTGGATGAAAGTTTTGTAAATGTCTAAATTTCGAATTTATAAAACCTTTTTTTTTTTTATATAGAATCGAGAAAAAATTTTTTTTTATAACTTTTGAGAAAAAAAAATTTTTTGCGTTTTTAACTTATTATTTTTTTTATTATTATTGTTGTTTTTCTGAAATGTGCGTCTACTCAACTTTTTGGATTTTTACATGTCTGAGCTTTTCTAAATGACGAAGTTGAAATGACACGTACCGGCATATTTTATTGTTGTTGTTTGTTCCAAAAAATATAAAAGTGCTTGAATTTTTTTTTTATTGACGAGATAAAATATTTTTACTGTTCGTCTCGTTCTTTACTCCTTTTTTTTTTTTTCTTCCTTTTTTTATTTATGGACTTAAATGTTTGAGAGATGATTTCTGAGAAAATCAAAGTTTGGTCATCGTGGCATCGCATGTTGATGGCGACATAAAGAAGAGTGGGTGGGGTGGAGGGGGGGGGGGAGACAATGATGATGTGCAGATCATTATTAGAGAAAGAAAATGCTGATCGTTATTTAAGATTTATGGTCGTGTTGAAACGAAAGTAAACACCGGTCGAGTTTGTTCGCTGTTTGTTGCTGTCGTTAGAAACGATCCTTATTATGTGGCGTTAAGCTGTCATCACGTGACACCCTGATTACGTAAAGCGAACGCTTCTGTGAACATAAACAAAAGCAACAAAAAAAAAGTTTGAAAAAGAGAGAAAATAGGAACTTTTTATTAAGTTGAATTAGGATTTTTTTTAAAAAAAAAAAAATTGAAATAGGGTTTTTCTAAACTTTTCCGAAATTTATTGTAATCGTTCAGAAGGATTATTATAAGGTTACCACGATATATTTTTTTATTATTATTGATACTGTGCATAGGAAACCGAGTAGTACGGATAAATAAAAGAATGTGTTTGAAGGTTAAGACGTTGGAGGATTTATTATAACAAGTACAGTAGTTCATTTTAATGTTTCATGCGCTCGTAAATTATCGAATTGACAGTTAATAAGCGTTCCTAACATTAGCAAATTAATCTTCAATATTTGCGGGGTAATATTTTACAGACCTTTAGCCGATGTCGGATTATTTTCCGACCATAAATAAAACATCAAAATCAATCGCTAATAATTATTATTTGCTGATAATTTACTGATTGTTAGTTTGGCCTCATTTCGCTCGCTATTACTCAAAATAATTACGTTCTGTAAGTTACGTAAGAAAAATACTATACAAGTCAAAATGAATTATACAGGTACAGCGTATCCGAAATGTTACTATACAACTTCCGTTGGTTATTAAAAAGATCTATCAAAGGCCAGTTTACAGAGAAACTCAAAAAATTCAAAAATATTTATGAGATATTACATTAATTATTATTATGTTTGCAATTGAAAAGTTGCATTAATATAATATTTTCTAATTTTAAAAGGCATAAATTGAAGATTCCTTATCAGTACGGTATACAATTTTAGCGTAACGCAGTATATCGTAATTAAATACGGTACACTCAATCGATCATTTGAGTGGAAAATACCCGAGTGCAACTTTAAGGTCGACAGTAAAGTAATTACTTTTTGATGAAAATTATGCGAAATTTTTTTTTTGCTCCAGCGCATTTTTGCAATTACTAATTGATTTTTAAGGTTGTGATCTGAACCTTCAATGTTAATAAAATAAGGAAACGTAAAGTTAAGGAAAATTATAAATGTGCAAATCATGCGTTATTTTGTAAACAGGTTAATTGTTTAGGGTATAACAAATTTATATATCGATGTTGCATCTTTAATATTATTTTATTAATTACAAATCCTCTAAAAAAAAAGCTTATTATTTTTTAAATGGATACGTTATTAAAAATTTAAAAGTTTTTTTGTTAACTATTTATACATGTGCTAAGCTATTATGGCCACATACTAAAAGAATTGTTTGCTTTATAAGTCAAACATTCGCAAAATTGATTTAACGCTATTTTTATCGTAGTTTACGTTATTTTAGGTCTGTTCGTTTGTAGTAATTAATTAAATGTTTTTGACGTCACCCATTCAATTCATTATTTAATTTTGCAAGCTTGCAAACGAACGCTTTTTTTTAATGAGAAACGGTATTGCGCACGCGCGGGTTCAATTTCTTAGTCAAACGCTGACCATCAAATCCGAATGGCACTCCTCGGGATGAGGAAGGAAGAAAATTATAATGCATTGTGCTAGCGAACGCGTTGGAAGATAATTAATTCTCGCAAACAAACGCATTTATGGAAAAAAATTGAATTCATTACTACAAACGAACAGACTTTTTATTTATACATTAAAAAAAATGTAGTTGCGCGCAAAAAAGCACTTACATCACCCTATTAAGACATTTTAAGTTGTATAAGCCGTTAGATGGGCGATACGAGCTTAAATTTTGTTGATGGCATAAAAAAAAATGTTGATAACTTTTTCGCACTAATTCTCCAGTTAAAATGTTTAACGGCTTTAGCGATAATGTCGAATTTTTCGTTTTTCGTCTTTTTAAACGCGAGTTTTCGTGGCTATTAAAAGTTGGAAGAGAGTGTGTTGTGTGTAAGAGAGAAAAAAAAAGTTATTTTAATTAAGATATACTGATCTTCTTGATTGTAATTCTGTTTACGCGGTGTTTGGCACACGTCGATTTTGAAGCCGTCGTTTTCCTCCTATCTCTTCATCTAAACGTGTGCGCGAAAGGGAGTGAGAGAAAAAGAGAGAGAGAGAGGGGAAAGGCGTTGTAATAGTAGTTTTTCCCGCAACATCGATTTGCTTTAATGGTTTCGAGTTGAGTTTGACGTCAGGGGCCGCTTTCGTTCCGATTCGATTGCACTCCGAGTGGGAATCGGAGTTGGGAATCAGCGAAGATGATGGGGAAGGAGGAGGAGGAGAATGAGGGGGGGAGGGAAATATAAATGAGGATTTAAAAATCCCGAAGAGTTAAAGTGTAATAGTATGAGGAAATAATGATACACCACTTTATATTGTAAGGTTGATGTGAGGGAGGGAATGAATGGAGGTGGGGGGGGGGGGAACGACGTAATCTCAGATCGAAATTATTTCCTGCTTGCGATGTATTGAAAACGCTTGGCTTTTTTCTTTTTCTTTTTGGAGGGGATAAGAAGTTTTGTTTACGGTTTTATTAGCGAGCGGAAGAAAAATACCGGGGGTTTACCGCTACATCTTAAATGTACACATCATATGTAAAAGTTGTAATAAAATAAAAAAAAAATTGCGAACGAAAGGGAAGGGGGAGATAAAAAAAAATAAAATACGGGAATCTTTTTTGATTAGTTTTTTTTATGTGGGTTTTTCTTTGAAAATCTACTGAATATTTTTTCGTGTTTTTAAAAAAAAAAAAAAAAAATTTATATTTTCGTGTTTTTCGTATAGAAGTTTTAATATCTGCTAAGACGATTCTAGATTTGCTAAGACACTTTAGTTTTTGGATTTATTTTTTTTAATATAGAGATTTGTGTGTTTATTCCTGGCAGAAAATATTTTTCCAATTCGCTTGCTTCGGAAAAAATGTCGTAAATCGAAATATTTATAAATACGATACAGTAAATTCGGTTATAAAAAAAAAAGACTCGGTTATAGCATCCAAAAAATATTATACAACAACATCCTTCAATAATTTATTCTCAAATGTTGTACGGATTTTAATGCTTGGTACTTTCGATGTCGTTATAACCGAGTTGTACTGTATTCGTAAGGCCGATGTAGACTAATAAAATGTTGCGTGTTTTTATTGATATTTAGCAATGTTAGTTTTTTTTTTATTAAGATTAATCTTTAAATAAATAAGAGACTTACTGTAGATGTTATCGTATTAAGCTATTTTTTTTAAAGCACATAAATTATAGAACTCTTATTTACATACTTTTTTTTTAATAAAAAAAAACTACTATTACTGTATTTAATTTTTTTTTTATTATTATTATTTACTGCAGTTTAGTGATTATATCTCGTTGTGTAGCTCATAATTTGAAAATATGAAGAAAAAAAAAGTGACTTTTTTTTATTCAAATTTAATCTTTGTGTATTTGTTATACAAATTTTCTAAAGTGTATTTAAAATATTTGCGCGATTAGACGCAAGAATTCTGATATTTTTCAATCGATTTTTTTTTTTTTTTGAAAAATTTTATGTGCCAAATCATTCGCATTATATCGAAAATAGCGCGTCATTTCCGTCATAGCGTGCGTCAAAAATGCAACAGGGAATTTCGCTTTTTCAATGCCGAACTCCAAATTTACCATCATTTTGGTGTGACGTGTGATATGCGTTAGCGCGTCACGAACGGGGTTTCCTTCTCCACTAAATTATTACAATGTCTATGATAACAAACATACAAATCGAAACAACTAATTTATTAATGGTGCGCAGAAATTCATTAATAACACGGACGGAGAGTGAGTTGTCTCTGTGCATTGACAACGGTAGTCACTAGATTTGACTTTTTTTTTTGAAACCAACATGATTTTAAATCTGAAATAATGGTATTTCATTTTCAAATTACCGGTATTAGCAAAAATGTTTATTTTATTAGCTTTTAAAAAAAGGTAATATCTGCGCATCATCCTGTATTATGCTGTAATACATTTTAAAAATATTTGTTGAAAACTCTTATTGTTTTTTGGCATTTTTTAAAAAATTAGTTTGAAGATTTCATTAATATGGATTTTTAAATGAACCTTATTCCACTTTTTTTTTACTCTTAATGACGTCAGATTTTTTTTTATTCTTAATGACGTCAGATTTTTTTTTACCGGTATAAACCAAAGTCGTATACCAGACATAATTTAGCGTAAACGCGTCGAATTAGAATAATTTATAGACACAACATTATTAATTTATTTTTTTGACAGGTTTTTTTTTTTTTGATTTTATTTCCCGTCTCTCTTCAAATTTTCTTTTATTTTTATTAACTGATTACTATCAAATGAATTGATGCGGCGTCTACGAGAAAATGAGATTTTGTAGTAGTATGTTTCAAGGAAAAAGTTCAAAAAGGTGAGATTAGGTTCGAGTTTTTTTTTTATTATTATTATTATTATTTTTCTGATTTAATTTGCCGAGTTGGAGATTTCTTAACTCGATTTATTGTCGGCAATATTTCTGTCGACGTTCATTTTTAGCGCCACCTGCTTTCCTAGGAGTTTATGAAATTAATCTGTCTAAACGACACACCGGCTGGTGTTTGCACGCGCACGCACACGTACACGCACGCTCACTTTCAACCTGCCAGCCTGCCTGCTTGTGTGTTTATTCATCTAATAAATAAAAGTCGGGAGTCTAACATTTCTTCGTCATGCGCACTTGCTTTCAACGGTCACCCATATCTCGCACTCACTTGTTTTCATTTTTATTAGCGTTCATCTAATTGAGCTTTTCTATTTACTCATTTACCATTATCGGGCGGTATTCATGACATTTTTTTTTTTTTTTTTTATTATTATTTCGTCTTTTTCCTTCTCAAATATTTGTCTGCTTTCGTTTCATTATGGAAAAAGTTTGGCGAGGCGAAGAAATTCGCGCGACTTGACGTCAATTTAAAATAATAAACAATGCGACGAGAGTTTTACGTTGCGAAATACTTGACGTTAAATTTAACGCCGAGTTGTTGTTTATCTTTTTTGATCTTTATTTTATTTTGTTTGCTAAATATATAAAAGGAAGACAGAAAGAGAGCGAGAGAGAGATGGGTTTCGAAGTTAGTCGAGATCAACGCCTGAACCGGGAGGGGGTTTAACTGACTCGTTTGAAAAGAAACAAACATTGGTAACAATAACGTGCGCCCGAAAGCCGCGGATAATAGGTTCAAATGATATCAGCAGCGCCGATTTAACTGCCCAATTGACCTCAATCGCATTCCAAAAACTACTTCGCCCAAATCCTCTCCTCGATGCATTTTCACAGCCAATTAACACCCGAGTTACCCGGGTTTCGGAGTTGTTAGAGGTTGGAGTTTTTGTTATTTTCTTTCTTTTTTTCTCTCCTTCTCTTTAGTTTCTTTCTTACGCTACTTCAGCTTAATTCTTTAATTAATCGCTCGGATAAACACGAGTACCGTATTCTCGAATACGTTCAACTACCAACAGCTACTTTAGTCATTTACCAATTATTGCTCTCATTCTACTGTATTTGATATTTCGAGTTCGAAATTTTGCAGCTTTCTTTAAATCGCTTGGAATAAAATTGCTTCCCTAAATTTTATGAAAATTGGAACAATGTTTATTTTAATACTGTACGTGGAAAATGCACTTGTTTGCTTCTCCATATTAACGTCTTACCGCTTTTTTTAAATTGAGTTTCTGGTAAAACTAATATAAACTGATCATCGATTTGCGTCTTAAACTTGGTCAAAATTTGGCTTGTTTTTTATAATTGGTATCGCGGAGAAGCACTGCGCTTTTACCGGCAAAGAATTTATTTGATGATTTAGTTGGAATGGGCGTGCAATGACTATCCCATAATTAAAATTGAGGAGTTACTTAGTACAAGTTACAAATACACAGTATTGAGTACGGTATCTGTTATAAGACGCTACTCACCAGGAGAAACTTCGCCTTTACTTTTGATAACAGTTCTGAAGCCCTAGTAGTGGAACCATGTATATAATTTTTATGGGCTATAACTTTTGAATGTTGACCCACACTGCCAAATGTCCACCTATACTGCCAAATGTCGACCAATTAAGTGGATTTCTATTTGAGACAATCTAAAAAGAGCTCAATTTTTGAAGGGCAGTCAAATTTTTGACTTCAAAGAAAAGTCTTTTTACCTTAAAAAGTCAAACAAAATTAAAATTTTACATTTTTTTTTTTACTTTAGAAAACAATTATTATTGTGAATAATATAACCGACCAAATGTGCATGGTTCCTCTTCTAGGGTGCAAAAAAGAAAGAAGAATCATCAAACGTGACTTGTTAGTTATTTAAAAAGCTATAAAATGATGTTTGTTTCTACATGACATTATATTGTTTAAAAGAATATTATATTTTGTTGGAATATATTTTTTTTATTGAAGTTAACGGATTTTTGAACCGTATCTAAGTGAGGAAAACGTATTACAGTAATTCGATCAATTTCAACTTAATCGATTAAGTCATCTCGTGTTGCTTAATCGGAATTTCCATCTCATCCATTAGCTTCATATTTGACTATTCTAGCGTCAAAAGTCTTTGAAAAAAATGTTTGCATCGAAATTACGACATTATTTTGGTAAAATTGATGAGTCATTTATTTCTTCATTCGAAGATACTCGTAGCCTACATTATGCGCAGTCAACTCTCGCTATTCACCAAAAAGCTCGATTTCGATCTAAACAAGCCTTCTCATCACTTTTTATTAATACAAATTTGAATGCGGGGAGCTAAATTTCGATGGAATTTCTATATTGCCAGTTCCCCCCGTTCACTTTCTGTTTCACTGGTTAATTCGATAGAAATAACCGTACCTAATTAAACTCGTTAAGCTTAACATTTTGACGGAGAATTTGCAGTTAATTGGTGAAGGCCAATTCTTATACTTAACACACACCCACACATACTCTTTTTCCGCTTTCTAGATGTGTGGGGAAATAAAACGCAGTCAACTAGGAGAGAGTTATAAAATGTAATTATTAACGTGGATGTTGTTTAAGCTGATTAAATTTGTATGTGATTGCGTTAAGTTTGAAGCGAAATCTACTTTAGGCGTTTGAAAATTTAATTTCTTCGCAGTTAATTGCTGGAGGTGTTGTCAAGTATCATTACCTTTCCGTTTCCGCTTTAGATTTTTCTTTCTTAAAAGCTTTTTTTTTTTTTTCCTTCTTTCCCTATCGATTATAATGTTTAAGACGTTGATTTTTCTATCTCGCTGTTGTTTAATTTTAATTTTTCAGAGTGTGCTTGCAGGCGCATATCGAGTGTTTAAATCAGCGGTATATACATGTACGGTAGTAGATGAGTGACGTAATTTTTTTTTTTTTTTTTTTTTGGCCGTCATAGTACCCATCATCGAGCGTATGCTCGTAGTTTGTATCACGTGAAGAGTGGCGGGGAGAGAGATCATCATTAATAATAAAGATGGCGTCGATGAAAATAATCACGTCGGCGGGGGAAAATTTTTTTTTTTGGGGATGTGTTTAGATCTTGTTAAAGTGGAAGATGGAACGAGGCGTCAGTGGGTGCCAACCTTACGAATGCCGCTGCTGCTGCTGCAGTCGCCGACGCCATATTTTTTCTTTTCATTTTCATCTTTTCGCATTTATCTTCTTTAACATCTTTATTTTTATATATTTTTCTTCTTTCTTTCTTCTACTTCGCTTTTACTTCTCATCGCTCTACTTTTTTTTTTTAACAGAAAAATACTTAAGCAAACGACGACTTATTATGGTGATTCAAAAACTACGAATTCTAATTTTGCACGATGAAAGCTCATTTTTTTTTTCTTTTTCTCAATTTTTTTTTTTTTTTTTTGGGTCTAGCTTATTTATTTTTATTCGAAACTTACGTGCGTTGGAGATAAATTAAGAATTATGACTGGTATTATGCATCGATGAATTTATATACGCGTATCAAAATAATTGACGTACGAATTATTAGACGTACGGCTATTTTTTTTTTCTTCTTCTCGTAATAATGATGAGATATAAAATGTATTTTTAGCGATTTAAAATTTTTATTTTTTAAAAGCTAAGATAATTTTGAAGTCTATTAACAATCATGAAATGTTTCTTTCCCCCCTCCCTCCTCTCCTCTTTTATTTATATAAAAATGGATGTCATTTATTATGATTTCGCTTTTTAGACATTTAAAATGAATGTGATTAGGTTTCCATTTCCTTCACACTTGCTTAGATTTTCATATACTATAGTCAAGAAATTAACTTTATTGAAAAGTGTTTTTATATTTTGGTAATTGACTTATTTGAGTATTTTTTTTTTAGAAGAAAATTTTGTAAAGTCATTTAAATTAAATCAATAACAATATAATTTTGGCAGTTATTTTGTAATCTGGTTTTGCGCTTTATGAAAATGTAATCAATTTTCGTGACGAAGGCATTATAGAAATATTATTTAGAATACTTATTAAACAATTCGACTTTTAATTTTTATATATGGGTTAAAGATTAGAATAATAATAAGCTACCTAATATTATGACGTGGCGTAAAAATAATGGAACTTATTTAATAAAATTTTTGTATTCAATGTGCAAAGGTTCAAATCAATGCTATTTCTTTCAAAGAAAATGCCTAGTAAAAATTACTCACCAAAGGCGATTCTCCCCTGCTCTTAGTAATAGTTCTGGAACCTTAGAAGTGGTACCATGTGCATTTAATCGGTCAATTTTATCTTGTGAATCAATGTAAGAAATTTGTGATAAAACAGTATTGAATAATTATATCGTTTTTACAACTTATTAAAAATTGATTTTCTTTTTTTTTTAAAAAGTTCACCACCGGTAATTAGTTTATTTTTGAAAAAAAAAAATTTAATGGCTTTTATCTAAATTTTAATCACAGTATGATTAATTAAATTACTCTAATTTGTTAAGTACTAATTTTTTTTAACAGTTTAATCATTCTTAATTATTTAAGTAAATAAATGAATTATTTTTATGAAAAGTTGAAAAAAATTTAATTACCGTACATATTTTAATGTAATATTCCCGCCTATGGTAGAAAATAATACTATTAGACACTTTAATTAATAAATTAAAGCTATCTTTATAAGCTTTTACTTCGTTTACCGGTATTTATTTATTTTTTCTATTAAAGCAAAAGTTTTGCCGAATGTTGCTCCGTGCGCTTGTCATTTGTCAAACTAAGATTTCGTAAATACATGTACCGTGATTTTTAAAAGAAGGCAGAAATGTTAAATAGAAACTCGAGATATTTTTTTTTGTAAATAAATAGGACATTTCTAAGCTCGCCGCTTGTATGTGTATTTCTTCCGTAAACATAAAAGAACTTGTATCCCATCGAGCGAAATGTTGATTTAGTTTCACCATAGCTTTATTTCATTTCAAAACTTAGAAATTTATTAGATGGTAAACTCGAAGATTCAGGGTCTCTCGTGTTCCGCCTTCAAATTATTTGTATTCGGACCGACATCGGACATGAGTGAAAACTTGAAAATTGTTTTTTCATTATTGCACTAACTCATTATTTGTTTAACTTCAATGTGTATTTGGCTCCGAGACATGATCTTTTTTTCTTTTTCTTGTCTTTTTTCTCGATCAACATCGAACTACAGTATACATTGAGCTGGCGGTAGTTCAGTCGAAGTTGGGGCATAGATAGGGAAATTTTTTTTTTCTTTTTTTTTTTCGGATGTCAGGATGAGGATAGGTCAACAAGTCATGGATAGAGAGAAGGGAATTGAAGGCATGGTCGTGTGTGTGGTGGCGGTCGGATCGATATTTACTCTTCAATCTAGATGTTGTTACTTTTTCCGCCATTATTCGACTCTGTTTGCTGCCATGGACTTTTTATACGTTTGGATAAAGAGCGAAAAACGAATAAAAAAATAGGCTATAGGAAATAGAATTTTGTCTTTTTTTTTTTTTTTTTGATTTTGTGATTTTCTGGCGTCGCTGCAATTGATGGAAGAGTTTGAGTCCAACTAGGAGGGGGGGAGGGAGGGGGATCCTTGGATGGGAATGTTGCGCCACCGCGGGAATTGCACTTTTTTTTCTATTGTTTACTAAAGCAGGTTGCGCGGAAACGACGAAGGAGATGCTTTTGCGCAATAATCGTTGGGTGGACGCGGGATGTAGTTCGTGCGAGTGAGGAGGGAGACGATTGCCAAAACGACGCGATGCCGCCTCGCTTTCGGTCAAATAAAACGCGCGACTGCGAACGCGCGTGTTTGTGTAAACTCGTAAATTTGATCGAGATCAATCGAGATAAGGGCAAAAAAAAAAAAAAAAAAAAGTCAGCGGAACCAAATTGATTTGTAATTCGATAAAAGCAACACGGAAGTATTACAACTTCACGCTTCTACTTTTAGAAAACAAACTTGTCCCTCGATCTACGCGGTTGTGGAGTTTTTTTTTTTGCCTAAGAAAAACATTGCCAGTTGTTTAACTTAGTCAATTGTTAATACAGTGTTTTAATATGAATGAGGTTTTTTTTTAAGATTATTTATCTGTAAGAGTAATTCGATATTAACCAAGTTGATTTTGTAGTACTGTACTGGTTGAAAAGTACAGTACCGCTACCGAATTTTATTATTTTGATCTTACCGTGTAAAACGAAGCATCATTTTTTTTTTTTTTTTTTGAAATGCCGTGAAAAGCGAGGGAAAGCAATGTATTAAATTCGAAAGTCATTTTGTTTATTTTATTTTTATTACATTATTTATCAGATGGATTTAGTAATAAAGTTCGAAAAATTAATTTGTGAAAAAGCCAGAAAGTGCTTTTTAAAATCGGCTTTTCCTCTTCTCAAAACTTTTATTTTACGATCGTATTAGGGGGAAAGGAAATAAAAAATGATTGGGACGAATAGTGAGGACGCTGTTATTTTGTTAGTGTTATCGAGTTTTTTCCTTTCTTTTTTTTTTTATTTTCTCTCACTCGCTTTTTATTCTTATCTGACGATTGGGATAGCTTCTCCAATTCTCTCTCTCTCTTCATTTTTGTTATTTATGTTTTACGTATACAAAAGATATAGAGAAAGAGCGAAGTCCTCTTCTTTTACCATTCGTTCGCATTTTTACATCCAAAAAAAAAAATATAGGATAAAAAAAAAAGTTTTTGACAGACGTTTGTAACGGATATACGTGAAATAGACTTTGTTCTCTCCAACACCTATTATCTGCTATATTATATCTCTTTTCTTACTCCCATCTTCCCTCCCTCTCGTCTCCGAATCTTCAACCTTACTACCAACCACCACCCACGTTTTCTTCTTCCAATTCGCAGCTGATATACATTATTGTATTGCGAAGACGACAGATAGATAGCGAGAGAGAGAGAGAGGGAGGGAGAGAGAAGATGAGGGAGCGGAAACGTCGTGTTTTCAAACTTGTCACATTTTCGTCAATAACGCCAGATGAACCGTTTCTCATTTTCTTTCGACACTGTACACGTACTCCAAATATCATGTTTTCACTCGGTTTCTTTTGTACGCGTACAACGCTAACTGCCAATACCAACGTTTCCATTCGGTTGCTTTGGCGTATTCATCTAATTTTTGGGGATGGGTATGATGAGGTTGGGGGAGGGGTATATGTCGATCAAAGTGTGTTTTTGAGGCTGTTATGTTCCGAGCTTTTAACCGGAAATCGACATTTTTTTTTTTGTTATTTTGCTATCTCTAACTACCCGGTACTGGGTTCCCAAGCACTTTTCGGGGTGGATCAAGTACGGTACGATTAAGACGGAAGAGAAATTGAAAAGACTAGGCGTGGCGCCTTCGTTTAATTGAACACATTATAGGGAGAGAGAGAAAGAGAGAGAAAAAAAAGTTTTGTATACTTCGAGGAATAAAATATATATAATTTATTGATAGTAAAAAAAAAAATCTTGTCTCGCTTTTGTTATTTAATGGTTGTGACTTATCGATTATCGGTTAAGCGGTGAATTTTATCAGGGGAAATGGCTGCGAAGGAGGGGGGGGATGGGGAGAATTGTACCGAGGAAAAAAGGAAATGGGCGATGAAGATAAATAATGTGCGTTACTTTGCATTTACATTATCAAAAAACAAACAAAATAATTATTTATTAAGGTAATTAGGTTTTTACTTTGTACGCTATTGTGATTATAATGCACGTGCTTTAGCAATTAATTTTTTATTGATTTATGACTAATTGTTATTTAATTTCCTCATAAACTGTTTACGGAAGATAAGAAATCTCTGCCTTTTCTTCTTACAACGGGGCTTTTCTATTGAAAAATGATGGAATGAAACGCATTTATCTTTTCTTTAGTACTGGATAATAATAAATAAGCTAATTTATTTTTCGATCTATGGGCGTTTATTTTTATCTACTCGTATTTATTTATTTATTTATTTATTTAATTTGAGAATGTAAATGCGAAACGAATAACAATTAAGAAACTTAATGTGTAAGTAAAATAAAAATGTTAGTTATTAGGTTTTTCTGCAATTTGAATTCAAATTTATTACAGTAAAAACTTGGTTATAACGACATTGAATTGGCCGGTCATTTTTATGACGTTATATCAGAGTTTTTTTGTGACATTTGAATAATTCGCGAAACATTTTGAGAGCGATTGATTTATTTGTATAAATGCGTACTTGTAGGATTCCTTCAATAACATACTGTTTAATTATAAAATAAAGGGCATCACATTAAATTTTAGAATCTTATACTGTACATGTACAGTACTGCAATTTTGCATTACATTTTTTTTTTTTGGCTTGTCTAGACTTTTACAGATTTTTTTCGATTTGTTAGAAGAATCAAAAGATAGGTTATTAAATTTTGCCAATACATAATCTTGTAAAAAAAAAATAGAATTTTGACAATTTTTGACTCTACAGCCGAGGTTAACGGACAGTCTTTTTCCTGATGCAGTAACAGAGTTTTTTTTTATAAGGAATTGATTGACAAAAGCCCACTAAAAAATATCGGTAAATCCGAGATTATATAATATCTGAGGACGATATAACTTAACCAAGTTCTACTGTACCTACTAATATAATAATTATTATAGAGTTAATGCCATACAAGTATAACCACAAGTTTATTAATTAAATACTGTAATTGCTGCTTTTTTTTAATACTATTTGCTGCATTCATTTATTAATTTCTTAAACATTGATACCCGAAACTGTTTGAATTTTCCATTAACAATAATAAAGAAATCTTAGGAAAAAAAAGTAGTGGAATTGCACGGTACAGTGTAAAACATATACATTGTACTGTGATGTCATTATATCGGTAGGCATATCGAATTTTAATGTAATCTATATAATTGTTTTTAAAAAAATATTGGTACAAATACATTATCAATCTTCTTCGTTTGTTTTGCTGCAAGTCAATATCTACAGTATAATATCAATGTGAATTATAGACAAATGTTCCTTATCAATTTTAGGTAACTTTTATTTTTACGAAGATTTTTTTTTTTTAGAATCTCAATAAAAAATGTTCGTCTAGACTTTAGAGATACCTATTAATAACCAACCATTGTAATTGAATAGTATTTTTCCGAGTTTACATTTCCAGTAGTTATCGATCTGTAAAGTGGAGCTACATTGGAAAGGTTAAAACACTTTGCCATTAAATTTTAAAAATCATTAAGTATAGTGTCCGTAAAGATAAAGTATAGTTTTGAAAAATTAATAACTATGTCAATTTTTAAGGAAAATCGATTTT
>JAQGAZ010001791.1:0-24446 GCA_034692225.1 Polydesmus complanatus | reverse complement strand
TGATTGGTCGAAAACGCCTCCCACACAAAATCCCTGCAATCTGATTGGGGGGTGCTACAAATCACTACACTACTGACCTGCTATTCACTTGACAGTAATAAAAATAAACGTTTAAATAAATGAGGAGAGAGAAACAGACTTCCCAATATCAAAAAGTCGTTTATTTTTGAACAAATCTTACGCGAGCGTATCAGTTCAGTGAATTCGGTCTAAATCTTGATAAAAATCAATTACTTTTTTTGAAAAAAATTTAGTAAGAGTTTGTTTGCTTTTTCTAAGAAAAAATTGTTTTATCACGTTTTAGTGTAGGTACTAAAGTTAGTTTTTTTAATATTATTATTATTATTACTTGGAATTTTATTTCGAGTTTAAATAAGAAAAAAAAATTGTGAAGCGATATCTTCTTTGAGTTTCATCAATTTCACGCCTTTTGCATCGAAAAGCAATATCATGTTTTAAAATTATATGTTATTTGCTTAATTAGCTTTTTTAATTACACTTTCATAATTTATCTGTTTCATCGTTGCTCGAATTTTTTTTAAATAACTATTTATTCTGTATACTTTTATTAAAAAATTATTATAATTACGAGTACGTAGACACTTTATAAAAAAAAATAATATTGCTGAAAGATATTTATGTTTACTTGTACTGTATTTCAGAGTTTGGCTTATTTATATTATTTTAATATATTTATTTATGCGATTGGAACGACAAAGTGTGCTTCATAAAATGGTTTTGGGACGTAAAATGCATAGTTTATATTAATACAGTATTCCATTTTGGAAAAATATTTATGCGATGTTTTTATCATTTTTATTAAATATACCGAGACTTCAATAGTGGGATTTATATTTGGAAGACGAATGTATTGTCTAAATTTGATTCGCAGCGATATTTTGTTCAGCATAATTTAGGTCTACTGCACTTGTTCTTAGAAATACCGCAATATTGACACTGGCCTAATTTCAGTTGTTTTTTTTTATGCAAATTATAATGAGAAAAAATGCGGCATATTATAACCAAAACAAATCTCTCAGTGCTACGGAAGATAAATTAATGCATTGCATTAATTGCATTGTATGGATGCATTGTGTCAGATTTCGATTACAGTAGTGCGTTACTTTCTAATAACTCATTAAGTGGGCTAATCACAATGTATTGCGATTCATTTTTTTTTTTTTTAATTTATTTGCGCCGGGTCAATGGATAATGGTCTTAAGTTTTGTTCAGATTTTTTTTATGCGCGTGATCTGATGCAAAAGCATATCATTTCATATTAAGTCGTTTTAAAATTTTGCCATGATCAAAATTTTTAATTTATTTTATCATAATTACAAAGCTTTGTAAAATTTATTGCTTCGTATTTCAATGGTTTCTGGGAGAATATTAAAATAAAATTATTATTATTATTAAACTTTGAAGAATTGATGAATACTGTAGGCCTACACGTTCAAACCTATCGGGTGGCGCTAAAAAAATGGGACCCCTCTTGAAAACTTGCAATATAACCAAATTATGTTTTTGGCGAATTTAAAGTTGTAAAATTTTCTTTACTTCCTAGCTAAACCTTTGACGTCACTATTTCATTAACTACCTATCGTGGTTTTTATAATATAATATTCTTTTTAAAGTTTTTACAATTTTTTTTTACAATAACAAAAATAACAGGGGGTCCCACTTTTTTTGCGCCACCCGATATATTGCTACAACGTTATAATTTGGAGAAAAATAACTACATGGAATTTAATAATAATTATTTAGATATCGTTAGATATTAAGATGCCATGTAGAATTGCGCATAATTATTGGTATTAAAATTTTTGTGTGTAATTTGACATTTCTAGTATTTTCTACTTAAGTGTATAAAAGCGAGTACTCACTCAATAATCTACTATATATAATAATTATATTATGAATTCTTGTTAATTTGGTCTTTCCGTTTTGCATTGCTTTTAGAGAACTAGTCCTGCGTTTTTTAGTGTGTTTTTTTTTTTTTTGTTACAAATTAGTAACATGTGTTTTAGATTCTCGTGTACTCGTAGTTTGACACCGCTAATTGAGTAAATGGTTGAAGATTGCGAAACCTTATATCTCGGTACAGCAAAAAACAAAAAAATAATAATAATAAGAGTGCTCTTAGTAGACAGTCTTAAACTTAAAGGAACAACTCGTCAAAAAAGTGTGGCATAAGGTACTGTAGATGCCTAGGGAAGCTGCTCACAAAAGGAATCTCTCTCCTCTAGACTACTCTTAATAACAGTTCTGGAACCCTTAAGGTGGAACCATGTACATTTGGTAGGTCACAGTTTTTGAATGTTGGCCTAGTGTCAAATAACGCCCTTTCAAGTGAAGAAAAGATGTGGCGAGTAGTAAAGGTTTGAGTTCTTTTGAAAAGTCATTTTGCTTCAAACATTTTCACCATAGATAACTTTGAAAAAATCGTGACAAATATACTTGGTATACCGTATTCCTATATTTTTTTGGTTCCAAGAGTAAGGGAGCCATTTCTTTCAGGTGAGTAGCTTCGTTAGGAACTTAGGCATCTAATTTGAAGGGGTTATCATTAATTTGATCGTTTGTCAAATCATTTGTCGAATTTGTTTTAAATAATATTTTAATTGAAGGCGCAAAAATGCAAACTTCATATACAGTATTACAATGGAGTTTGAATGCTTGATTAAGCGTTTGGAGGTTATGAGGTGTTTTTTTTTTCTCTCTTCATGTTGATGAATGATACCGTTTATTTATATGTATTAGTATTTTTAATTACAAATCATTCGCACGTGTCGTTTAACGTTAATTTAAATGCTTGTTAATTATGTGTAAGGATTGTATAGACCGCATGCGCAATGGAGGATGGAGTGAGGGTGGTGGTGCGTGGGGTTGGAGAACGGAAGGGAGAAGATATTTATTGCTTCTCCGTTTTTTTTTTTTCTCCTTCCTTTCTTTCTTTCACGTTCTTAAACGCTGGAGATGAACAGATGCTCCGATATTATCTGTTGAACGTGACGTGGTTCAAATAAAAACCGCAAATCTTTACGGGGAGGGAGCCGAAGGTGAGCGCGCGCTTTTCATTTGAAAAGGGTCAGGGGCGCGCGTGAGCATAAACACGCGTTAAGAATAAGGATGGGGAATTAAGGTTGACAAGCGTTAAGTCGAATTTAATTCTCGACGTTTTTAAGAGCAAGGAAAAGACTTCGATTATGTGGAAGGTGGCGAATAGCGTCGAGGAGAGGGTTAGAGGGAGAAGGGTGGGCTGGAGATGAGGGGGAATAATGGGATTCCTTAGATATCTATTCTTGGAAATTCAATTCGCCACACTTATTTCGTCATTTAAATATAAATGCGTTAGTCGAGCTTTTTTTTTCTTATTCTACTTCCTTTTCTTTTTTCGTTTTGCTTTTCGGAAGATGGAAGAAATGGGGGGAGGGGGGGAAAGGAAGAACTAAAATTGCAAATGGAGGGAGGCGGAAGAGGAATTGAAATAGAAATAGAAAATTGAGGGGAAAGAATAAGATGCAAATTAGATCTTCTAAGCTTTTTACTCTTTCCGTTTTTTTTTTTATTTATTTATTTTTATTTGTTTAGTAAAATCTTTACTGTTATTGCCACCAAAATTAACGTCTTCAAGTGGAAATGGCTCATACTTTAACAAATTTGTGTATACCCGGTACCGGTACATTTTTTTAAAAAAAAATCCATTTTACAATAGATTTTTTTTTTTGGTTTTTTTTAAAAAAGAAAATAATATGAACAACAAAAAAACACAATATTGTAATCGTTAAACTTTATATCGTCAAACACTATTAGGAAGAAGTGGCTTACTGTTCAACATTAAAAGCTTTAAATTGTCATGTGAATATTTCCTGCTTTTTATCGCGTTTTGTTTGTTTTATTTATTTTGAGTTATTACGTCTATTTCCGCTCAGACAATTCTCTCTTATTATTTTAAATTGAAAGGAATAAAAAAATAAAATAAACTTATAAAAACCATCAACTTACGGTAAGATTTCAAGTTTATTTATTTTTGTGTTTGTGATGTGGTTGTTAACACTATTTTACGATTTAATTAACAATCGACAATTCTCTCAACCATTCCTTTAATCATAAAACATTAAAGTTAAATCTTGCAACGGTATTTTATAATGTTTCACTTTTACCTTTAAAATTACGGTAATTTTTTTTAATCTACATATTTGAAACAGACATTACAGACGAGTTCAGTTATAATCTTTTCAGATATAATTTTTTTTGGTGAGTTCTTTTTTTTAAAAACTCTGTTATTGCGCCAAAAAACCAGAACGCTACTTTTTTTAGGCAAATGTTTTGCAATTTTGGACCAAATTTAATGATATATTTTTTGTTTCTTCAACACAAAATAATGACAATTTTTTGTTAATACATGTATGTACATGTATGCGTTAAAAATATAGGTCTACCGTATATAAAAAAATGAAGTGTAATAGTTAGCATTAATGACTGTCTATTTTGGTCCCATACAAGTATGCAGTAAGTACTTATTATAATAACGTATTGAAGCCGTAATATTGAAAGAATAGGAGAGGTTTTTTGTAAATTCATTTATCGTTCTCAAATGTACGGATTTTATGTTATTGGAATATAGCGAAACTTTGATATAACGTCATAAAATGTCTGATCCTTTCGATGTCGTTGTAATCCAGTTCTAATAACTGATCTTTCTAATTTCAAAAACTTTACTTTTTAAGTCGCCAATCTAGATTATTTTTTTTCTTTTAAAAAAATAGTCCTTTTTTCATCTAAAAAAAAAAAATTCTTGAATTTGTAGTTAAGGAAGAAGCAGCTGACCACAGTTTGAGAACCACTGCTTCGTAGAAATCCAATTTGCTCGGATATTTTTCTCTGCTCGATGACGTCATTTATCTTTTCCACTAGTCCTATCGTTTTTTTGTTACTGTTTTTTCCCCCGGAGGTATCGAATGAATTAATTTTGTTGAGAAAGTGAATGGAGGCGGGAGATGAAGGGTGGGTCTTCAATTTGTGTTTTAAAATTTAAAACCATTCGAGGAAGCAAATCTTCTTTATTCGTTTTTATTTATTTTTTTTTCTTTTTCTTCTCCAACTTATTCACTTATTTTTTTTTTCTTTTCCACTACCGAAGCCCCTCCCCCCCTCTATCCACTTTGAAGTTAAAGAGTCGACGACGTCATCTGGGGAATTGTAAGGGGTGAAAAAAAGAGCGGGAGAGGAGAGGGTAAACACAAATATTCTTTTTTTTTCCCATCTCATCTCTTCGAATGTGACCTGCATTTACAATCCGACTAGAATCGGTAACTGTATCGAAATCTAGAGGGCGCTGCCTGCGTTTAAGTTTACCTAGCAAGGGAGTAATAATAACAAAAACAACGCTGCCACCAGTGCTGCCCCCTTCTTCAGTCTCGTTCTCAGTTTAAGCGGATAAATTGCTTTAGCAAAAACACATCTGTTTTCTTTTTCCGTGTCTCATTTTTTTTTTTCTTTCTTTTTTTTTCTTGCTCGCCTTTCTCTTTTGTTTTTGCGTGTTTGTTTGTAGCCGAAACAATCTGCATGAATTCGATTTGAAAATCGTCGTCGCCCACCATTTTGGCTTGGAAGTGGCCGAAATCTTCCTTTAATAGGCGACTGGAGACGCCCACACTTGCCTCCAACGCCGTCTTTTATTCGCTTCTCGTCATTACCATTTAAAGTGGAATTTATACGCCAGCACACACACAAACAAACGCGAGCGTGCAATTCACTTTAATAGGCTCGTTCACACTTTGTGCAATCGCGAACGCGGTTCGCGTGGATTTGCCGCGACGGAAGTTTTTCGGATTACATTGTTGTTTTGTAGGATAAACTACAATAACGGGATACTTCGGGTGTTTTTTTTTTTATTACATTATCTATATTCGGTCATTCGTCAAAAGTTATTTAAATTTCTTTTAAATGAACTCTTAAGAGACAAACTCGTAAATAACACGAGGAGTTTACCATTCAATTTGCCAAGCCATCTGTTAGAAGTTAAATAAATCGGTTTTTTTTTTTGTATTATTTAGTAAGAAATATAGAAATAGCCTACATTAGTAATTATTAGTCATAATTTGATCCAAAAAAAAAAAATAAATCAATAATTAAAGGTAGGTACATAAATTTACGAAAAATTTTAAGTACAGTAATTAAACAGTTATGATAAATTAATAAAAATAATAATTTTAATTACTAAATTTTTTGAATTAAATTAAGATGTTTTAATTGAGCACTTTATTTTGGACGATAAATAATTTAATTTATAAGTTTTGAACGGCGTTATATGTGCACTTATGATGTTACTTTATTAGCTTTTTGTTGTTTTTTTTTTTTCTTCTTTCATTAAGTAAAAATTACGCGAGTCAAGTCGTTTGTAATTGCTTGTTTGGATCGTTGGTGTTATCGATCAGCTGTAAAGTGCAAACCAACTGTTAAAGCGTCTAATTGGAAAGGAGAGATAGGCAAAGGGAAAAGGGGGAGGAGTTAGTTATTTTCCAAACCATAATAAAAATTTATTCAGTTTCTGCTTAATTAACAATGGTGGTGGTGGGGGGGGGGGGGGGTTAAAACTACTTAACCGTGTCTGAAAACCGAGCTTTCGCCATAAAAATTATTACGTCTAAACGACATCACTTGCGGATTGTAAAATTAATTTATACCAATTCGTGTCGCTTAACTTTGTCTATAATTTTAATGTTTGGGACGTGAAATAAAAATAATAAAAAAGTTTAATGTCATTAGAAATTATTGCTTTTCTCAAGTTTTAATAATTGTAAATTAGCCGTATTTGCGCGCATGCTCCGCAGGTTTACGTTCCCATTTAGGTTTTGGCGTTTGACGATAGCATCAAAAATTTTATTAGCTTTAATAATAAAAGGTCTGCCGTCAGATGGCGCGGCCAAATCTTTGTAAATTGTGGGTTGAAAAAAAAAATATCACGCATCTGTAGTTGAAAAGGAGTGAAGAAGGATTTGTTATCCTCACTTCCGGCCGACTAAAGCCTTAAACATTTTCGATATTTTTTTCGCGTTGTTTTTACGCTGACCATTATACGTCTAAACCAAAAAGAGAAGGGGGAGAGATATTGAGGGAATGTTAAGGGAGGTTGGCGATAGAGAAGGTTAAGAAAAGAAGGCGGACACATGTTTGCAGACGTGGAAGATGCGAGCCAGATCGATGTATGAGGATAAACGGTGAGACAGAGTGATGGAGATGGAGAAACACGGGCAGGGCTTAAATTTACTGCTTCGTCGAGCGTCTCCAACGTTAAAAACGGAACCCCCTACCCCCAACAAAAACAAGTAAGGGAATGGGAGGATGGATAGAAGAGGATAGGTAGGATTTAACTAGCAGAAAACTGAAAGGGACGCAAGATGGAGGGCGATGACGTGATGAGTGAAACTGGATTAAATCCGACGTTGTCTAAAATCGTTGACCTAATGATCCGAAAATTTTCTTTTTTCTGATTTCATCTCATCTCGTCTTCAAAAGTGGGAGGGCGGGTGAAATGGAGAAGGAAGCGAGAGAGATAGAAGATAAATAAATAAATAAATAAAATAAAGTTTTAGTGATGTGAAAAGTACACTCACGCGCGCGCACGCACTGGAACTCGTAAAAGTTTCCGGTCTCGTGATTTAACGAACAACCCTCGGTGTTATGTTACGCTCGTAAAAATGATGGACGAGAATGTTGAGTGGTGGGAAAAGTGAGAGAGAGGGAGAGAGATGAAGAAAGAGTGGTCGCTTGTTAATTGAATGGGCAACAAACAACACATATAATAACAACCAAGCAAAATGAACCAATCGTAATCGTTGTTGTTGTTAATAACATTTTCAATTTATCGATTTCACGCTCAATTAACACTTCAATTTGCTTTTATCGATTAAAATATTCAGCCGGTAGTTAGCTAGTCGATATCTTTCGAAGAGCAGAAATTCTAATTCTTGAGGAAGTTTTAATTCATAAAAATTAAACGGATTTTTTTTTTTTTTTTAAGAAATGAAAAAATTTACGTTGAAAATAGAAACTACTATAATCACGAAATTTGAACGGTATTAACATCGTGCATATTATGTATAGAAATGTAAACTTGAGAGTTAAAATAATATTTAAAGAGAAAATAAAGAACATATGTAGTGTATGGGGGGTTAAAAATGATTCTCTGGTTAGGATTAAGCTAATCGGATTGCCAATAGTCTATTATAGTATTTACTTTTTGATTTTTACGTCAATAATATTATGTTTTCAGGAAATTTACTACAATAATTTTGTTATACTTTCGTTGCACTGTGACTTTTAGTATACCAATATTTTTTTTTCTAAAGGAAATTGAGAGTCCGTTGTATTGATAAATTGATCGTTCAGTGAATATCGTCGTATCGATAATTTTATTGTACTGAAAAATGCGTTGTGCAGGGAAATACAGTAGTAGGGTTACTAGTATCAAAACTTTGGCTGAACTAAAAAATTGATGGCACGTTTGGTTGAACGTTTTACTGTACAGTTATGTCGCCTACACGCAGCACTTGAAAAACGTGGTGTACGAAAAAAAAAAAAAAAGAGAGAGAGAACCAACTGTGTGGAAAAAAAAAACTAGGGTATACTTTAGCGTGAGAAATGCCTAATGTTGTTGAGATGAAATTGTCTTAATCTATATTATTTATAATAGTAACTATTTTTTTTATTATTAATGAACTGTACCAGAGACAAATTTGATCAAGATAATACTGTAATTGATGCAGCGCATAGTGAGTGTCGAGCTCGTCTTTCCGCGTGTGTTGAGGCCGAAGAACGATATTTAGAATTAGAACGCAGAATATTATAACAATTAATTGTTCAAAAAAAAAGTGTTGAGATAAGAGTTTTTTTTTTTTCATGTGTCATGAAAATACCATTGAAATTATAATAGATTATTAAACTGATTAATGTAGTCTACTAATTTAATTGAGCTCGTTTTTTTTTTGTCAGTTAACCCGTTGGGGATAAAATTACTCGTACATGGATACAATTTATTATGTATGATTTTTATTGCGTTTCGATTTCGTAAATTTCAACTAGAAATTGATAAAAATTTATTTTTAAAATGTAAACATTTTGTTCAATTAGTGCTTGTGGCGCATAAGTTAAGATAGCTTAAAAAAATAAATTTGCACTTCAATTAATACACAGTATATTCGCTCTTATTTATTAAAAAAAAGTTGTTGGCGTCACACAGTGTTTGAAAAGTGAGTAAGCAAAAGGTGAAAACGTGAGCAGAAATGGTGGGAAAGGTTGTGGTAAAGCGATGAGGGAAAGTGGAAAGCAAGACCGATTTGCGGCTGATTCACTCGTAGACCTAATTTTGATGGATGGTGGGGGGGATAAAGTCAGACCGGAAGTCGACGTAATTTAAAGAAACCGCATGACTTCCAAGAAGAACTTAAATGTAAACGCATCCTAATATTCATTATTAAAATTTTTTTTTTTCGTATACGGAATGATGCTATAAGATGTGGGTAGGGTGGGTGGTAGAAAATGCGTGGTTAGGGGTACTTGTGGTTTATTTATTTTTTTTTTTGTGGTGTTTGTTTAACTGTAAAGTGGTTGAGGTGATTTGACTTTGAGCTGTTTTACCACCCACCGACCGACGATAACGATGATGACTGAAGGTGCTCGGGGACTCACCCAATCAACCCTCCTAACTTACCTTCATCTTTCTATTCTATCTAAGACGTTTTACGAAAAAGAAAGAAAAAAAAATGTATATATATATACATACTGTATATAGTAAGAAAACAAAATAATAAATATTTTAAAACTTTTCTCTCTTCGCTTTTTTTTTTTTTTTTATTTTTTTTTTTCCTTCGGGTTTTTCTTTTCTTAGAAAAATATTTTTATCGTAAATTATTAAACTCATCAAAAAATATTTTTTTTGTAGAATTTTTTGTTTTGTTTTTTTTTTTTTTGTTTACGTTTTTTTTTTTATAAAGAAAAATGATTTTTTTTTAAAAAAAGCAAGTTTCACACGATTCGTTTAAAAATAGGTTCCAGAATCTATACACTAGTTCTACGATATTCGCCGAGAGCTCTCTCTAGCGTCGTATTACTTATTTATTTTATTTTTAAGTTAAAAATAACAAGTGAAGATGTCTGTTAATAAATTATGTTCTAAGTAAAATGGAAGTTTAGTATAGTATGTCGTTGAGTGGCTTTTAAAATGACGTCACACTTTTTCTTTCTTTTTCTTTTCTTCTTTAAAAAAAAATATGGAATTTTACTACTTAGTCTTTCTTAAATATAACTTTTTTTTTTCTTTTAATTTTTAAATAAATAACTAGATCGTTATTTATTACAGGAGAGCGTTTCATTATTGTTGCGCCGGTGCACTTTTAATTGCTCTTGTTTATTTTTTCCCCCCATTGTAATCAGCGAGGATAGCAAGTGCTAAGGAAGAATAATTGTAATTAATAATTGATTAAGCGACACCGATACTCATGAATATTTAAATGCTTAAATAAACACACACATACAAAAAAAAAGTTATTAAAAGGTGTGTACGCATGATGAGAATAATAGTGTATTGAAAAAAGGGGGGAGAGTATTGCATAATACAGAGTGTTTTTTTTTTCTCCCGACGTGAATTACTTCAAACTTTTGTGATATGGTGTAATTAGGTCTTTGTGCGAGTTTATGCATTTGATAACGTTTATTATGCTGGGGGGGGGGGGGGGGGTAAAAAGGAGGTGAGGAGTGGGGGGAGGGTGATAAGAAGAAATTTTTGGAGGCGTGTAATTCAGTCGGAACTCAACAATTTCGACGTTGCGCTCAATAAAGTCGCTTCTTCTTAAGCGCGTAAACAAAATCGCCTGATCGCATTTTTCTCAAATTAAATTAATTGTTAGACATATTTCTTTTCGCAAAAATTTGTTATCTCTTAGATTTCCAGTTTTCTTGGAAAACGAGAGAAATAAGATAAGTTTTTCCGGTTACGGGGGATGAGAAAAGAACTGTAACTTTACGAGAATTGGACAAAATTAACTTTAAAAAAAACGTTTGTAGAATAATTTGAAACTGGTAATTTACAATAAATATATACGTTTTATGTTCATTACGAATGATCCATTTTTACGTTCAGCGTTTTATTAAAACATGTTATAAGCATGTTGAGGGGCACTTTCGGTGAATTAGCAATATCCATTAACGTCTGACCAAACCGTTACTAAGTGCATCCGGTCAATTTCATTTTCAACAACTTGGATTTACATTGAATAAACATCTTGCATCGTTATAGGAGCGGAATAATATCATAACACCCAGAAAAAGGATAAAACGGTGGCTGCTAATATGCACCGAAAACGAACAAATTTGATCTACCGGTACGGTATCTCACAAGGGAACGTCACGAAAAGCAATGTGTGACAAATATTAAAAGATGTACGAGTATTTGCGATAATAAATTGTTGCTATTTATATTTAATGTTTTCAATATTTAGATAATTTATGTAAATGATAATTATGTAAATGCACTAAAGTTCTCTGGCATTTTTTTTAATATGTTCTCAAAAAGCAGGATGCAAAGCGAACAACAGTTTATAATAGGAAGCCAGGTAAATTTAGAAATCATTTCTTATAGTACCATACGTAGGCTTTCTTTTTCCTCTCGTCAATAATATAATATGGTCTAAATAATTACTAATATTGAAGGAAGTAAAAATATGTGGCGCATAAAAAATTTTAAGGAATCCATTTTTATGCTTTTCTAAAATGCGTTTAAATTCAAAAGTATTTGTTAAGAATGAAGCAGACTTGCAAAGCGAAACCTGGTGGTAAAGAATACAAAATAAGTTGTGGATGTTGGAAGTAAAAATTATTTGAAATATTTCTCGGCGGTTTGACAAATTTTTGTCAATGTAATTGATTTTCAGGAGTATTTAAATTTGAAATGAAGCGGTTCTTTGCATTTACCGTTAATAATTATTGCCGATTATTGCCCACACGTATTAAGGGTTATTGATGCGAACGTATTGACAAGCACGAATATAATAGTTTTTATTGCATTTATTTTATTTTGGCGATATTGGTATCGAGCATTATTCTTGATATTAATGTTGTTGATATTAATTATTGTTGTTGTTGATATTAATTTTTATTCTGGTTTTAATGCGGTTGAAATTTGCTTTGCTTTCCAAACGTTCTGTATAACCGCAGTTTCGGTATAAAATCTATATTTATAACGTGTGTTTTTTTTTTTATTATTTTCCAGTACCTCTTTTATTTCTCTCATGCTACTCCTTTAACTACGTTATACCGCTGGAGCGTTTTGAATGGAAAAATTATTCTATTTGTAGTGATAATTGAGTATATAAAAATGTAATTGGTTGCAGGTGATGGCGATAATAGCTGATGATTCCTATCTCTGATCACGTATTTGCAATAGTGTGGCAGCACGGGCTATTATTGGGTAATGAGGGTAAGGCTGTCGAACGGGGGGGATTGTGTGGTGGGGGAAAAGGAGAGAATTAAACAATTTTACACGCGAAACTAAATTCGTCATTTTTTTTTTTTTTTCTTCTCTTTTGCTTTTTTTTTTTTTTTAATATTTTGTGTGCGATTGAACTTTCCACGCATCTTCTACGTTTAGGTATGCATCGACCAGCGTGCACGCGCATTGCATCGGTGTACGTGGTGTATTTGTTTGCATGAGAAGCAATGGGAAGCTAAACGATCCCATAATACGATTTGTTCGTTTTTAGTGCAAAGAGAGCCAAGTTGTTTTTGTATTCAGCTCGGCTTTTTTCCTTGTTTAGTGCTTTGGGCACCTAACTCTACCCTCCCTCCTCTTCCTCTTATTTCCACCCCCCTCCCTTTCCTCCCACAGGTTTTTTTTTATCCTTTACCTATACACGTAACCGTTACAACAGATGGAAGAATAAAAAAGCCTTAAATTTGTGTGTCACGTGATTTGGCGTCTTGTGTTTCGCTAAGCCTTAAATTATCTCGATGCGAGTGAATGCGAATAGAAAAAGGTCCTCCTGCTTCGTTTTATTTTATTTATTTTTTTTTTTGTTGTTGTTGGTTTCTTTTGTTTCGTCTGACAATAAATTATTATATATTTTTGGGAATGTAATATAATAATAGTCAGCGAAAATAGGAAATTTGTTGCTTTCGTGAGATTCGAATGCACACGTCATTCGTTTATCTACGCAATTACGTAATAAGGTCAGCCTTGGACCAGGTGGAAAAAAAGAGCTTTGAACCACGAACGCAATCGCGCTAATTTTTTTTTTTTTTTTTTAAGATTACGGTACGGTACATAGAATTTTAAAATAGGGTTAAATTATGTATTCTAAACGCGCGTTTGCCAAATGGTAATTCCCGTTTCTATGAACAGTTGTAATCTTTAGGGATATACACGGAGTATATTTTTTTTCTTGTCAAAATTAGCTTTAAGATTTTGCTTATGCTATGCAACCTAATATGTTTTTGCCTATACTGTACAGTTCTATATACCGTAGTAGTCTATAGATTATAGCTTTTCCCTATTCAACATTTGCAAAAATAGTTTTAAATTTTAATCGGAATTTGACGTAGTGATAAGGTTTCGCTACCCAATACTTTCTAGTACATTTTGTAACACACTTTGTTTTCACATTTGGGACAGTTGCCCCTCCTCTCGCTAAGCCACTGTACCCATGTGTAGAAAATAGTAAATTATAATAGAAAAGCGCCGAGCTTGCGAGGCGCGAAATTTTTTTTGGGAAAAGTGCAAAATTTGCTTCTATTTTTGACAAAATAATACGAATTTTTTTTTATTCTTTTTTAATTTGGAGGCCCCCTTGATTGGTGAGGCCCTGCGCGCGCGCTTATTGCGCCTAATGGGTAATCCGCCACTGCATTTAGCGCAATTAATTATTGTCATCCACGCATTGAAGATACAGTATGTACTTCCATCAACATTGTCTAAAATGTTGAACTCGCAATAGCTTACTGTCTTATGTATCGGCTCTATAAAATAGCATTTCTTTGCAGAACATGAAATCTCGTTTTCTTAACGACGCAAGTTCACATGTCACAAATTAATGATAGAAAAAACTACAAAACCAATAGCGGGGGAAATGACGTAGATAGAGTTAGCGACGAGGGGTTTAAGGAAGTATTTTTGTAAAAGTATCAAGAACATTAATTTGTATTTCCTGTCGACCTGCTTCCACCTGTTTACATCGATTAATAGCTATTGTAAATTCTACTTTTTAATGCATTCAATTTAATAAATTTCTGGAATCTTTAGTTTATTTTTATGGACTTTCAATATCCTTTATTGTGTTTTTAAAATATTCTTTTAATGTCAACGTTTGGCTTTAGGAATAAACTTAAAATTTTTTTTTTTTTTTTTTTAACTTTCAAAATCTGTCGATTTATTTCAAATATAAAACTATTATTATACAGTAATTTAAAACACTGGTGGGACATTTATATTGCATTTTTAAGAACTAGGAACATGTAATTACCGTACCTGCACATTTTATTTTTATTTATGTGTGGCTAAAACTATTACATGCGTTTATTTATTTTCGATGTTTTACCATTTTTTTCGAGTAGTAACTTTCATTGTTTATGAAATTACTATCATTATGAGTCAACGCCACTTAATAACTCTTTATTAAAAGATCATTTCTGTTTGTTAAATAAACGTTTGCCAAACGTCTAGTTTTGTACCAGTTTCATTATTGATTGAGTTACATATATCTTCGGGGAATAAATGGGCATTTTAAATTCAAAAGTTTTATTTTAATAAGTGTTTAATAAAATGAGCAAGAAAGTTGTATCTTTTTAAGTATTCTTTTTTTTTTTTTGTGCGTTATTTAAACTTCAAGATAAGACATATTTATTAAATAAATTGAAGTTTATATCTTTTTTTTTTTTTTTTTTAAAAAGGAATATTGTCTTGTTATTATTAATTTAATTTGTTGTTGTCGTGGGATTTCGCCTTAGGAGTTTTTTTTTTCAAGAAGGATTTTTTTCTTTATTTGCAGCCTAATATATTGCATTGTTTTGTATGAGTAATCAATGCGAGATGCGATGTGCGATCGATTGCATGGCTATAGTAGTTTCTGCACCATTTTTATTGCAATTTAGTTTGTTGCCGCCGTTTTTATCTAATAACGAAACTTATGTAAGCGAGTGATTGAGAGAGCGAATGTTGCAGCTGCGAGTTGTTTTTTTTCTTTTTATGATTTCGCAGTCATGACAACGTTTACGAGGCGACATTTTAAATTTAAATATTATTCCCGCATTTTATCGTTATACGTACAGAACCATAGTAGAAGAAATAAATTCATCAATTAAACCGGCGTGGCGGTTGTGTGTGTGGGGGTGGCCATAACAATATCGATTTTGATTGTTATTAAAAATAACATCCGACTACTATCTCTATAGTCTTCCGCGAATCAAAAATACCTTCGTAAATCAAACGCAGATTTTTGCATTTGTAAATCATTTCAAATTGTTATCTAAATAAAAATTAAGATGAAAGGGAGAATGAGAAAAAAAATGAATCGTTTTCTTTCTTTCACTCACTCACTCTCTTTCTATTTACGTACCACATTCTCTGATAAATATTTTATGAAGAAAGATGGAAAAACATTAGGATGATACGTTTAGCGTAGATGAAGATCGTTAGAAATAAGTTTACTTGTAAGTCAACTTGCGTCAGATTAGCATAGAAAGTAGCTATCACGCATGCGTAATAAATATTAATTTTGTTTCTTTCTTTGAAGTTTTTTTTTTTTGCAACGTTTAATCAATAAACTTTAAAAAGTATTGTTTTCTTCGCCAGGATTATTTTCACGAAGTAATGCAAAGTCAATAATAACTGTCTTATCTAATTGAGAAACAAAATTCAACAAAAAGAGCTTATTTTCTATGTAATCTGCATTTGCTTTTTAAGTCGTATTAAAAATGAATCGCTAACTATTATAGAAAAGCTTTTTTTCGCAACTGTTTCCGTACAACATTGGAGGAACTAACATTTATTTGAACCTGAGTAATGTATTATACCAAGTTGAATTATAATAATGTAGTCTCATTAGGTTAAAACGTACCTAAAAAAATAAGTTTAAAACTTCAATTTTTTTTTTGTTGGTTTTTCAGAGAAATTGTACTCAATAAAAGCCAATTTGTAAAATATGTATATAAATTATTATTTGGTATCAATGCATGTTTTAAAAAATTAGATTGTGATTTTTGGAATTTTTATTATTTCCCGCTATAATTTTTAAAAAAAAACAAGAGTTAAGATGATCAAAATAAAATAGTAAATATGAAATTTATAATCAGTAACAGGGAACTAACCCTTCTACAATAAAATGCGTGCGTATCTGCGGCCAGATTTAACTTTAAATTTTATTTAGAAATCGTAATATACAGTAATTTCAATACTTTTTGTACCAAATTACAGCACTCTAAATCGAAAACTCAGAAATATAATAATAGTAATTTTTATAAAGGTCAGACAGAATAATATTCATTTCATTTCAGTTTTTTTTTTTTTTGCAGTTATCGATTTAAATATTCTCTTTCGCAAACAAAATTTAAAATCTAGAATTCTAGGTTACCATGCAATCTCCAAAGACAGAAAGGAGTGTGTAGCTCGGCGCCGGTACGTAATAAAGTAATTTGACTTAAGTAGGCCTATAGAACAATCAAAGTTTCGAGACTTATTTAATCGCCAAAAAGCGATTAAAAATTTTTCTTAATTAATTTTTGTCCTCGAATTTAATAAAGCGCGAAAACGAATCCAACGTTAAGGAACGGAAGTTGTTGCGGTGTGAGTGTAACCTGAGTTAATTCCGGTCTTAATCCTCTCTTCAAGCTTATTTAATCCACAGCGCACTTAATACCCACAGCGCGACTCGTGCGACGAGAACGTGCGCGAGAAAGCAAAACTGCTAGCCGCATCACCTACAGTGCCTCGCTTTTCCCGTCACCAACTCTATACTGTACGCGAAATAAGGAGGGGGGGGGGGGGGAAGTTTGGTTTCGGGCAAATGGCCAAAGTGGCTCGACGCGAGGAAAAGATTTATATCTTATCTCGCGCGCAACCAGCCCACGTGACCTTTTTATAAGAAAAAAGAAAGCCAAAAGGGGTTAACTCACTCACTTTCACCTTTAACGCCATGTTTTATCATTATTGTAATAAAAAGCTAGGGTTTTATCAGTTTCGCTACGCCAGCGCCATCTAGCAAAGACAACAGCATTGGGGAGTGTGAGCGAATGACGGGGGAGAGATTGGAGAGTGGGTGGGGAGAGGTGCCAATTATGAGGCACTGCCGGTTGTGAGCACACAAAACGTTCATTAAACACTGAATGAGACATGGTGAGTGCGGAGGGATGCTGTGGGTGGTTGGGAGGAACGGAGTGTTTATTATATTGAGAAATATGGCCTTCCATACATACCACTAATACAAGTTGACTACAGTGTGTTTACAAACTTATATCTCCCCCTCGTAAATTACAACGCGTATCACTCGCTCTTTTATCCTATGGGCGAATTTATCTAACGCGCAACTGCGGGATTAAATCAAAAAAAAAAATCTTACTGGGACGTAATTTAGACGTAAGAAAGGGTCTTCAGTTATTGGTGAGGAAAATGTAATATGGAAGAGTAGGAGAAGGCTCTACGTCGTATTACATTTTAAAACATTCCCAAAAGATATTCTCCATAATGTTTTTGATTAACAATCGTTAATCAGGGGTTAAAGTAATGACAATAATAAATGCATTTAGTAACGCATTTGTAATGCATTTGTAACGGAATGTGATTTTCAATCATTATTAATTTATTATTCTAAACAGATTTATAAGTTACTGCATATTAATTTCGTGTTTACGAAAATAAATAAAATGCAAGTCAAAAATTTTAAAAATAAACAAAGTTTTTTCTTGTAAAATAAAGTTTTTTCATTTTTTTTTTTTTTTTTTTAGTTTTGCATTATTTTTATTTTAACTGATTTCTAAGGAAAACTTAAAGCACCGGTATTGAAAATGTTTAAATCACTATGGTTCTCTATAATGAGCGTATAAAAGGCAATCTTTCTGAGCTTTTCTCGTTATGGGAAGTAAGGTTTCTATTCAATGTGGTCGATGTTTTATTTCCATGTCTTTTGAAACGAAAGTTTTAAATTACCGGTAGTTTTTATTTTTTTTTTTTTAAATAAATAATATCATTAAATGATAACTATTATACTAACTTGGTGAAGGGATAAAGAAAGATCGAAAACATGGTTTGAGAAGAAAACGAATTAATTTTTTTTTTAATACATGTAGGCCTACCAGTATATAAAATTGATTAGGAATAGATTTAGCGTGCAACAAAAAATAGTTTTAATATTTTTAAACTGTTTAAAAAAAAAAATTTAATATTGTTTTAAATTAAAACGGAAACCACCGCAATTTGAATTTCATTTTGTAATAAATAATATAATGTACTGGGCTAGGTGGCGCTCTGAATGCTATATGAGTCTCTCAGATCGTGTAATATTCTTGCGATTTTAAAGAAATTTATAGCGAATAAATCTTATTTTGGTATAGAAATTCGGATTCGTGAAGGTTTGGAGAGCGGGAAGTGAGTATTTTTGATAATAATATTGACATTTTTCGGGGTTGTACGGGCAAAGCGACTCGGCGGCTGAGTTAGGGTTAAACATAGCGTCGGTAGTAAGCTTGTCGAGAACAAAGGCAGCCATTTTGCATTGCATTTGCTCAGCCACGATGCATCAAGGTTCAATTACTAAATATTTTGAACATTCGCAAGGTGAAGGGGGGAACGAAAAGATGGTCAATGATATAGATGATTATGAGGATGGCAGTAAAAAATCAGCTAAAAAACGTTATGAACGCTCTCCCTTAGATAAAGATATCGACCAGTTAAAACGCTTTAAATATCGGTCGGAGAATAAAATGGATGACGCGAACGAAGGTAAAGAATATGGTAGTGGCAGCGATTCCGATCTGAAAGTTGAAGACGGTGAGGAACTATTTGACTCTGAGGATGAGATAAATAATGACGAAGACAAGAAGGTAATAGAAGGTCAAAAGGATGGGCAATTAAAAGCTAAATCCCCACTCGCTTCCGACAAGACACAGATGGTTCAACACGGTTCTACCAGCGAAACAGTGATTGACGAACAAATTGAAGCAATGAAAGGTAAGATTTCGAATTATGAATTGGTGGTACAGAATAATAACAAGGTTGTGAATGAGAAGCTGTATGAGTCGTTAAGAACTACTACACACCTAGATAACAATGTGCAATTAGTAAATATGCCTTCTGATACCGAACTTGATCTTTTAGACAACAACGATTTACGAGGTATGATAAAGGTGGTCCTTAAAAGTGTAACGGCCTTAAAGGACTGCTTGAATAAAGTGGACGACCGTTCTCTTGATAATGCCCAGGCCACTCGAAGAATGGAACAGGACTTAAATGCGTTACGTGACAGACAACGCGTGGGTTGGGATGCGGTACAGCAAATCGGTGAGGAACACTCCCTGTTGGAAGAGACCGTCGATACGTTGAAAGATCGCATCAACAAATTAGAAGATGAAGTCCGTAAAAATAATATGATCATACGTAACCTCTCGGAAGAGGGTGAAGATCAGGTCTCCGATACTTTAGCGAAGGTGCTTGATTTCTTCTGGGCGGAGTTTAGAGCTGAACCGTCGAATTTGAAGGTCTCACGATTGGGTCGTCCACAGCAGAATTGGCCTAGGCCAATTTTGGTTGTTTTTCCGGACAGAATTTCCCGTGAAAATATAATGAGGGAGAAATTTCGATTGCAATGGTCGTCTGCGTTTCATGATATTTTTTTGGAAGACGATTTCTCCTTAGGCACCCGGATGAAACAGAAAGACCTACGTGAAGAAGTTAAACGTAGAAATGATGAGGGTGAAAAGGTACATATCAATTACAGGAAAATGACGGTGGAAAGCGACGGTTTATGGGAGAAACGACGTGGCCAAAATAAGAAATACGAGAAAGGTAAGAACAAAAATCGAATACGCAATAAACACTCTGGTAAAGCTTTGGTAGGGGGGGGTGACCGAAATAATGCTCATTCACAGAGTTCCTTTTATCATTCACCTGATAAAGATGGATATGCCGAAGAGGCTTCAACGAGATCAGCAGGAAAAGCTACAGCGGAATATGAATATGAGTCTCACTCATCTCGTAAAGGTTCGTCGAGTAATGTAGCGAGCTCTGGCTCCAATAAGGTTGTGCAATCGGTAGCGGATAAGGATAAAGACTGTGAGGCCTTCGAGGAAATGATATTGATGGATAATAGGGGTAAAACATTTCGAGGTAAGTTATCAAGTTCAAAGGCGAAGGAAAACCATACTACTCCTAATAAAAATTTAGTTTTAAGTCGTGGGATAGTTAAAGAAGGGGTCTTTGTGCCATCTCAGGAATCGGCGACGGGTAATGATAACACAGCTTTACCTCAACGTCAAGTACAGGAAAAACTGCAATATGGGGCGACATCGGCGAAAAATACAGGAGCCATTCCTAAAGATCAGGATCGAGTAAAACGTGGGGGTGCATCCACAAAATGGGATGATGACCGTTCGTCACAGTCGGGGAGGGACGAACGCCGTCCACCATCTTCAACTTCGGAAGGAAGAGGTAAAGAACGCGATCGAGTAGAAGGAGCTGTTGGTCTTCGTTGGGTAAAAGGCAAGGGTTTTCACACGTCTTCAAATTCTCCTAGTCGTAGAAGAGGTAACCAATCCCAAGAGTCAGGAGAAAGAGGTTCCTCACAGAAAGAGCAAGTTGACGGCAAGAACGGGAGAGGACGGTCTAAAGGGGAATCCGGTGAAGGTTATAAACCGCAGTCAAACTGGTAAAGAATAGTGTTAGGTCTTCTGGACCTTGTTCACCCTGTGGTTCGTTGGTGACAAGGTCACAGTCTTCCAAGTTCTGTGATATATATAATCCTTATTTGTATACTAATATTGGTTCAAATAGTTCCTCAAATATAATCCTTTCACCAAAAAGTGTTCAAAATAAAATACCGCTAAGCGACTCGGTTATATCGATGCATGCTCAGCGTAATAGTATCGAAGGTTGTGATTTTTCCAGTGTTAAAGTTCCAACTCCGTTAAATATATATTCTAAGATACCTGTTCAATATGTTAGTTCTAATACTGTTAATGAATGTTCAAAGAATAAGGTTGGCAAAGTGAATGACAATAAAGATTTATTTGTTAACCAGTACACCTCCTCTCCGAATCTTAATTTTGATTTTACAGAACATGAACAGGAAGAAGTTCGAAACTGCTCACCGATTCCAAATAAGTCGAATAAAGTAAACTGTGATGAATTGAAAGTGGGTGTATGGAATATTGCGGGTTTGAGCTTCCCGAAACGTAGAGTTTTATTGGATTGGATTGAACAAGACAATCTAGATATGGTCTTTGTTAACGAAACATGGTTGACTAAGGATCAAATAGGTAAGATAAGTATTCCTGCAGGATGGGAAATGGTTAGTCAGGATGCTATACGTTTTGGATTACGTGGAAGGGCATCTGGTGGGGTACTTGGTTTATGGAAGTCAGTTCTACACCTCTCCGGTAAAAGATGGTTGGGAGGAGTACATATTTCTGGTAGGATTAATGGAAGGTATTGGAATTTTATAAATATTTATGTGCAGAATAATCTACGTTCGCTTCTTCTCGAGATGGAAGAAATTTTGGTAGAATGTGTTACCGAACAACAGGAATGTATGTTTCTAGGTGACTTTAACGCACGTATTGGGGAAGGTTTGATTGGTAGAGAACATGTACAATTCTTACGTGACAATAGAGAAGCTGTGGATACAACTATGAACAACGACGGGAAATACTTAAAGGAATGGTGCGAAACGAACGAAATGACTGTAGTAAATGGACGATCGGTAAATGATAGTAAGGGCGACCTGACATTTTGTGGGGTCATGGGAGTCTCCACCATTGACTTCATATTTGGCTTCATGGATGCAATTGAAAGTGTTACTGATTTTGGTATACAGTCTACTATTCATTCCGATCACTTACAACTTTGGACGACGATACAGGTTGGCAACTTACCTTGGAAGGGGAATCTACAAATGGGGGAGATAGCGCAAAACCGATTCAATCAAGCTCGGCGAAAGTTAAAGAAAGGGATCCGTTGGACTCCCACGACAATTCAAACCTATAAAAACAGTTGGGATGATACCTTTGAGAGTTCAGAATGGGATACGACGCAGTTAAACGACCATCTGGAGATGATATTACAACTTATATCGCAGCGTAAGGAACCGTTGATAGAATCACTCCCGCCGCTAAGAACGCTGAATGAAGCATGGTACGATGAAGAATGTAAGGAAAGCTATAAGGAGTTAATTCAGTTTATAACGAAATGGAAATCCCTGCGCAGTCCTCAGTTCTACACTATTTTAAGGGAAAGGAAAAAGCGGTACACAACACTGTGTCGGGAGAAGAAATGGATATTTATTCAGGACATTAATAAGGCTATAAGTTTAAGTAAGGGGAATAAAATGTTTTGGGAGGTAGTAAGTAAGGTTAAAAAGAAAAGATCGGCAATTGGTCAAAATATAAGCCTGGAAGAATGGCATACGCATTTCATTACGGTGTTGAAAGGCACGGAACATCGAACTGAGGGACAGTGGAATATGGACCAATTTGAGGATGAGTTACAGTCTACTATTGTTTCGAAGGAAAATGATTTTAATGTAGAGGAGAATCTTGATAACGGTCTCTATCCTCCTGAGAATGTGATGAAAGACATACAACATGAAATTAGTGGTGAAGAAGTTCTAGAAGCGATCAGCAGTTTGGTTAACAACAAAGCGAATGGTTTAGATGGAGTGGAAAACGAGGCTCTGAAATACATGAATCTGAAAGGTAAAGACTATATAGTAAATTTGTGCAGGCACTTATGGGATTCGGAAGAATTCTGTTCACAGTGGACTAAAACAAAACTTATTCCAGTCGGCAAACCTGGGGATAAAAACCTTGTTACCAACTACAGAGGCATTGCGATATCATCAGGTATCTATAAAATTTGGACTAAAATAATCTTCAATAGATTAAGGGACTACTGTGAAACCAACGAGGTGTTTAGTGAAGAACAGGCGGGTTTCCGACGAAACTATTGTTGCGCGGATAATGTGTTCGTCCTGCGTTCTGCTATTTCAATGCAACTACAAAATAGGGGGAAAAAGGTATACGGCTTCTTCGTTGATTTTAAGGCTGCATTCGACTCCATTGATAGATCGAAATTATGGGAAAAGCTGAAAATTAAAGGCATCTCTCCTAAATTAATAAGGTTGATGATGGCTATATACCGGGAGACATGCTATGATATTCAAAAAGGTAAAGAAAATAAAGTTTTTTGGACCACACACGGGGTTAAGCAAGGTTGCGTATTAAGTCCAATTCTGTTTGCGTTATATATTGACGACTTGATTGATGACCTAAAAAAAGTTGGAGGCGGGATTAAAATAGGTAAATATTGGTTACAAAACCTTGCCTTCGCTGATGATTTTATAATATTATCCACGGATCCGGTTAGATTGCAATTTTTGATTGATGCGTTGAACAAATGGACTAGAATCAATGGAATGGAGCTCAATTTAGGCAAATCAAAGATTATAGTTTGGAGGAGAGGCGGTAGGTTGAGTAAAGCTGAACAATGGTTTTGGAATCGAAATAAAATTGAGGTTGTAAACGAATATAAATACCTCGGTGTTTGGTTTTCGAGTGGTGATAACCACGGCAAAATGGGAAAGGAAATGAAAATAAAAGGACTGAAAGCTGCAGGGGGAGTATGGATGATTGGTAAAAAGTTGGATATTAAAGATTGGTTCGTCATGCGTAAACTATTCATGAGTATGGTAAGGTCTGTGTTTAGCTATGGTGCGGAAGTGTGGGGTTGGGATAGTGTAATGGGGAGGGAATTGGATGTGGTGGTACGCAAGTTTATACGGTGGGTATTTGGCATTGGTAGAGGCATAAAAACTGAAATCATAGATGCGGAAATAGGCAGGGTCAACGTGGTAGTGGATTTTCAGAAATTGGCACTGCGTTACATCAAACGTATTGAGGGAATGGGCAATCATCGTCTCCCGAGAATTTGTTGGCAAGAGATGCGCAATGTGATGGTGCAAATGGATAGAGATCATGGACGGCGCCTTTTACACAACAAACCACCTAAACAGAATAAAGGTTGGATAGTTTTAGTAAAGGATAAGCTCGATTCCCTCAATCTTCAAGAAGTATATTGGATGCCGTTAGAAAGTCAGGTTTGGTCACCAGCAGAGGAGCTCAAAGGGATAATTCTAAAAGAAATCCAGACGCGGGAAGCTGCTTTACAACAATCGGAAAGCGGCAGAGAATAT